>JANFAH010000027.1:600000-866233 GCA_024663395.1 Pisolithus tinctorius | reverse complement strand
CATCGTGTTGCATACCGCAAGCGTTGGAAGTCTCTGTTATTTGATCGGAGGGTTGCAAAAGATATCAGCAACGCCTTGACCAAAGCAGTCTCCATTTCCATTGGCAAACCTGAACCTTAGGACGAAACCAGGTCTATTATCGCACCTGCGGATAGTCATTGCCTGGTTCGCACATCCACCATACGTGAGGCGGATACTACATATAGAAAACAGCCGACGAGACTTGTAAACATCCAGGGGGGAGCTCGGCTGTGTAGGAACCTGCAGATTACCACGAGTCCCATCAACGCCTCGATTGGTAGGTAACGGTCATTTGCGATCAAACGTACGAAGAAGTTTTTAGTCGACGTTCGTTGCACGTTGTCCCTAGTCAAGCTCCGCCATACGGCAGGCATATGTGCACGGGAGAGGGACAACGCGTCTAAATCCTCACTCTCCGGAATGATGAAACCTCTCTTGATCTTGCCTCACGGCCAACTAGGCGCATGTTTTCTGGAGCGCTAATAGAGACTTACTATCTCCTCCTTGTAGTGAGCAAGGGCTGCCACCTGCCTCGTGGACTAAGTCTTCTTACATAGCCTTTCTTGAATACGAAATACATCGCAGGTACGCACCGGGGGCTTCATAGCCGTCTCAGCTTCATATTTTTGACCCTACTCCTTCCCTTCCTTGCTGGTCACTGACCAGTCTGTTGTGACAAAGAGTAAGAAGGATAATATCTATTATATCAGGTATGTTTGGTGATCGATCAGTGGGGTTGGCGTGACTACAACAGTGTATGTATGAGGGACAACATCTTATGTAATAGTTAGGTAATCAGTTTGTTCGTACATATATGTATTCGGTCGAAACTTTCAAGCCCCACCTAACTTTATCAGAGCCAAATTGACTCGTGATCAGGTCTGTCATTGGTTAACCCTTGTTATTAACCCGTGGGATGAAGTCCCTGAACCCTGCGGCAGGGGTGGGGCGGATAAGCCTTGTGCAGAACGAGGCAACCCGAAGAACATCGCCTTTGATGGCGACCGGCTCGCGTGTCACCTCTACTTACTCGTGTTCGAACCGTGCCATTTGAATGGGACGAATCAATATGGATATATATATCTCAGGGGACATAGCAGTGGAATCGATCCATCAGACTAGTCTATCGCCGACGAGGACACATGGATCAACACGCGGTGTCTTATCGCGAAGGAACCACACAATGCCCATGAGGGGTCAACGATTTTCCTCGGACGCCGTGTATTTAGCTATTGCCGCTCCTAGTCTACAAACATATTTCTCCCGCATGCCCCGTGCACGACGACGATGAAGCTTCCTACTGGTTGCACCGAGGGAATCTCTTTGACATATACGACGCATGCGTACAGTCATTCTGGACCGCGTTCGCACCTGCATTCCTCATCATTATCTTCAGTTTGGTCTCGCTCGTTCCTTCGTTACTCCTAACCAGATCCTTTCATGATACCATCCCGGCGCGGTTCCGACCGGAAGAGGCTGAAGCACGCGCGACCCCTGAAAATGATGACACTGATGATGATACTCGCCCCACGCGATGATTCTCCAGTGGCGTCTCCCGTTTCTTATTTTCGTTACCTGCTTCAAGCTTTAGCTTGGATAACCCTTGGAATATACCACTCTGTCGGCGACGAGGGCAATTCTGGAATCGCATTTTTTTCCGCCTTGACTGGCATTACATGGCTCTGCATTGCTTTGAGGCCTGTACTCTGCCGAAAACCAGCCGCATATGTCCATCTCTTCATCCTTTATGCTACTCATCTCGTCATTGATGTCGTTCGTACTGTAGTCCTCGTATCTCACCTTCAGACCACTCGCTCTGCGGTTCTGGAGGGGATCTGGATGAGTTTTAACCTCGCATTGGTCGGTACCGGTTTCGCGATAACCTCCGGGATGCCGCTAAAATTTCCATCTTCCGCCGCGCTGCAAGAACTTGTGAGTGAAGTATTCAATCAGTATTGCACAGCTTGACATGGGATGTTGACAGTATGTCAAGCGCTCGCCGGAGGATTATGCCAGTATCTTCGAATGGGCAACTTACAGCTGGATGTATCCTCTCATCAAACGCGGAAACACTTTCGAGATGAAACCCGAGGACGTTTGGAGTCTAACCCCTAGTATGCAGTCCAGACCCATCTTCACTAAATTCAGCACTATCAAGTAGGTGGGTCTCAGGGTGAAAACTTGTACGTGTCTGATTAACGGCAGACAGCCAACGCTTTTCCGTCGATTGGTGGTGGCCAATTCCAGTGACTTCCTGTTAGTTGTTCTCCCGTCCAAAAGTCGAAATCCCTCTGATCTCTGCAGTCTCGACCTCGCCCTCACCACACTCACCGTAATATTGAGTTATGCCGCGCCATGTTTCCTCTAGTGCGTGCTACATTTTATGGTCGGTTATCCGCCTTATAGTCCGTGTCCCTAGCCGAATTTTAAATCTGATCGAGAACCCTACGCTAGAAGGTCGCTCAGAGGTGTATGTTTTGGCATTGATCGCGTTCGTTTGTGCGTTGTTGAAGGTACGTTGAAATATGGGCACTGTCGTGCCCGTTGCTCGTTTGATGACACAGTTTTTTAGGGCCAAGCCGATACCCAGCATCTCTATTTCGACACACGTGCGTCAGCCCGTATCAACGTACAGCTCATGAATATGATCTGTGACAAGATACTCAAAAGGAGCTGTTCTGGTGTGACGAAGGAGCTGGCGTTTGAGGCTGGTCCCGAAGCCAGCTCATCTAATTCCAATCCTCCCAAACCAGACACAGACTGCGGGAAGATTGTCAACTTGATGACGGTAGACGTCAGCAAGGTTTCCACGGCAGTTTCAAGCGCTTATATTCTCTATGGAGGTATGTCGGCTACCATTTCGACATGCGGCGGATTCCATGATAAAAGCTACTTGAAAGGTGCTTGGGAGATTACCCTGACTTGCGTCACAATGCATGGGTATGTTTTTCTCTTGTTTTCGAATGCCTTTCAGTCGACCCGTTGCCTCACTGCCTCATAGCCTTTTAGGTTCTGCCGCATTCGCGGGCTTTCTGGTGATGTTTGTTGTCTGGATACTTCACATCTACATCACCCGAGCGCACACTCGTCTCCAAAGAGGTCTTTCAGCGTCCCGTGACCGGCGCATGTCCGTCGTCCATGAACTTGTAAATGTTAACAGATTCATCAAGTTCTTTTTGTGGGAGGATCACTGGATTGAACAGGTCAAGTATGCGCGTGGCGAGGAGATGGATTGGATGAAACGATGTGGGTGGTTGCCATGCTACTATTATGCACTGTGCCAACTGGATGCACCATCAGCTCGCACGGACTCCGTCCTGTCCACTATAGCGGGGATAGTTACTCCTCTGCTGGTATCCTCCGTCTCCTTCTTCGTTTATATCAAACAAGGCGAACAGTTAACTCCTTCTGTTGCTTTTACGGTAGGATCCACTACACGTGTTCAAACGTGGGCTGATCGTTCTGCCCAGACGATTGTTCTCATGGACATGCTTCGGTTTGTGGTCGTTTTAGTTCTACACGGGAACCACTTCATCTTCATTCTGTAGACAATCTCTGATTCTCTTCGCCGATTTCACCCTGCCCGTCTTTGAGGTGAGTCCCCATCTAGCTCTCTTTATCGGAACTAGCTCATACGTGACAGTGCTATGTATCCCTCGAACGTATCGAAGCGTTCCTCAACGAGGAAAGATTCAATTGTGTCTCCTCACCCAACAAGCACTGTGTTGCAACTGACACACCTGATGATGGTCTTGCCATTGAAGTTGGTCACTTCACGTGGAACACTACTTCACGTCTAGAAACGGACGTACCTTCACAACTGGATGGCAAGTGATCGCACAGACTGCCGTCGGGCGAAGGAACTGAAGTTGGTTTTTCTGCCGGACAGGGAAATCCATGCTGAAACAGACCAAGAATTTCGAATTACAAGATATCAATGTGCGCTTTCCTGAGGGCAAATTATCTCTTGTTACGGGACCGACGGGGTGTGGCAAGACAGCATTAATGGTAGATATTCACTGGCGCACATGAATAGCTTTTGAATGCTTCTTCAGCTGGCATTGTTGGGAGAAATGACGGCGATTGAAGGAAAACCCATAGCACCCAAGGGTATATCTCAAATGGACAGATTTCGTCATTCAGGCGCAATTTCGTATGCTGCTCAGATTCCGTGGATCCAATATGGAACGATCAGGGAGAACATCTTGTTTGGATATCCGTATGACGGGCAGAGATATGAAGATGTACTGACGCGATGTGCGCTGGGTCCCGATCTTGATAGCTTGGAAAATGGTGACCAAACGTTGGTCGGCGATAGGTGGGTGGACTCCCGCGTCCCGCCCTACAATGCACTTACTGGCGTGTTACCCGTAGAGGATCGAATTTATCAGCCGGACAGGAGGCTCGGTCTGTTGTCTACGCACTTTGATGGTAATATTACTGAATCATCATGCAGGATTGTCCTGGCTCGGGCTGTCTATGCCCAGACCAAATATGTTTTGTTAGATGATCCATTCAGTGCTGTTGTACGTGCCAAAGGTTGTCCTTCATAATATTGCTTTCCCACGTGTGCGTGCTGCAGGACGCTCAGACATCGCGCTATTTGTACGACAGGTTATTTTGTAGCCCACTCCTGGAGGGCCGCACTGTGGTGGGTATCACGATACGCTCAACTTTCGGTCGCCTGAAACTTCGTTCCAGATCGTTGTAACCCATTACATCACACTCTTTCTGCCCAGGGCAAGTTATATAGTACATATACTTGATGGTCGAATCTCTACTCAGGGTTATGTGAGGGATCTCCAGGCCTCTGGTCGTTTACCTTTCGTGCGGCATCGGTTGCTCCAGGAAGATCAGGACGATGAAATATACCAAGGGATGAGTCGCCAACGGGACGAGACGCAGACCCCGCACGAGTCCGCCTTCACAAGACGGATCGCGTTCTCTACGTACAAGACATATTTTCAAGCAGCGTGCGTAGTTCGTTGCTATTTGGGGTATAAACACTAAAACTTTTCACAGATCTTCCTGGATGTGGGGCGCTTTTGTTTTGCTGATAGTGCTTTCACAAAGTGTGGGAGTGGTCGAAAAGCTCTGGATACGAGTTCGTACTGTTCTTATACCCAGGCACTCGATCCTTATTTGAGAGCACAGGAATGGGGCCGTGCTTATGGTAGTAATGGCCTGACAGGTGATCTAGTGTGGCATGGTTTGAGCAAGAAAACCTCCTTCCTTGATCCTGTTAGCAACACGTATCAGCGGATTTTGGCATTCATTCCTGATGGAAGCGGCCACCCACTCTTTTATGTCATGGTTTATGCAGCAATAGGTTTCATTATGGTTTTATGCAGGGTTGCGGCATCCGTGACATTGTATATCACTACTTCGAAAGTGTCGGTTTCGCTCTTTGATCGCCTGCTAGAACGCGTGGTCCGGGCTGATCTGCCTGGCCCCCGAGAAGTAAGACATCCAGCCCTTTTGCATACGTTTCTCTCAGTTACCATATGCAGGTCAGATTCTCAGTAGCTTTAGCAAGGACATGCATGCGATCGATGCTAACCCTCATTGCCTGAATATGGTCGGCAATGCCTTCCTCAACGCCATTGTGGCTGTCATAACTGTCATGTGCGTTGCATCTGCGTCACCGATGAGGCTATGGTGAGTGACCAAGTTCGATTTTAGGGCATCCTGTCCTGCATTCGTCTTCCCGCGATAATTATCGCCTTCTGCTACCACTTTGTTGCAACACGATATCTGAATATACACCGACAACTGCTTCGAATGGAATCAGCGTCTCGGGTGCCCATCGTTTGTGCCCTTGAGGAACTTCTGGACGGCATCGTGACCATACGAGCGTTTCAAGCCGAACGTCGTTTCGTGGACGCATTTCATGAGAAACTTGACGTCGCTAACAAGGTTCGTGCCTCGGTTTTGAATTGTTTTATGAATTTGATCGCTCTCCCTCCAAGATGTACTACAACGCCTCGCTGACCAACATATGGCTGCTTTTTCATCACGATGTTCTTGGGGCACTTGCAGTGTTCGTGACTACGTTACTGGTCTTGTCCCAGCACCTAGGGCCAGGAACAGCCGGTCTCTGTATATCTACCACAATGCTTTTCACGACGAGTATGTATGTCGTCTGTCGATTCGGTGCCTCCGTCGAATTCGAATTGAAGTAAGTTCCCGCTTCTGCCCCTTTGACGCGTCTTCATTCTCCTGCGCCAGTGCCGTGGAGCGGGTAGCGCAATATTTGGATATCCCCAAAGATCACTCAGCCATCGTTGAATATAAAAGACCCCCTGCCTATTGGCCATCCAACACGAACACCTCGTTCCTATCGGTGGAGGGTCTCTCCGTCAGATACGGACCTAGCTTGCCGCTCGTCCTTAACAACGTCTCATTTACCTTAAAGGGACGCGAACGTATAGGTATTATCGGGCGAACCGGGAGTGGGCGATCTACACTGATTAGCAGCTTACTACGATTGGTGAGACCCTCTGAGTTCGGAACCCTTTGTTGGATATTGACTACTGGATTTAGCTCAGCCCTGCAGATGGTCGTATTGTGGTAGATGGAATTGATATTGCGACGATTAATGCTCATGATTTGAGATCACGGATAGTGAGCTTTCAGTGTCCTTGAGAAGGTCCGCACTCAATGGCACTTTCCAGACGTATATCTCCGAGGTATTAACATTTATGCTGAAAAGAGTTCATGGTGCCAAAAATTGTATATAGGACACTGGACTGTTCTCAGGAACACTACGGGATAACATCGATCCATTCTGTCGGTGGTAATCTATTCTTTCGGAAATGATAACACTGACTGGCGCTTGCAGGCGAGCACGAGGAGGAGGACTGTTTCGATACCCTTCGCCATGTTCAGTTACTGAGTGACGACAGACAAGTCCAAGATAGTTCAAGCGGGTCGTGGCAGGCCGACTGTGGTGCCAGCTCAAGAACTACAATTACATTAGATACCCAAGTTGCTCCTGGAGGTGCCAACTTTTCGCTTGGCGAACGGCGACTTATTGCTATGGCCCGCGCATTACTGAGACGAAATTCAAGCATTGTCGTTTACGAAGCAACAAGCAGCTTCGACCCTGATACCGATGCAAAGATACAAGAAATTCTCCGTGAGCGGTTTAAGCATGTTTTGTTAATAACTGGTAAGCACTCGTATCATGCCTTCGCTTGGCGGCTAACAGGTTGGTTGCCGATCACCGTAGTTGTGAGCAGGCTGAGCACAATAATTGACTATGATCGTTTAATTGTCCTAAAAGACGGAAGAGTGAGCTTCTTATAACGTGACCATATAAAAAGGCTGATTGCCCGCAAGGTTTTGAGTTCGATACACCACTAAATTTGATCAACAGGGAAGGTGGTGTCTTCCATGAAATGTGCCATAGTAGTGAGTTACACGCGGAGCTGGAGGTTGCTCTATTAGCAAAGGTGATCAGAGATAGATAAGTTTTTCTGTAGTTGTGCTCTGTTATCGCTCTGTCAGGGACAATATCGGTGCTATCTGGTAATGGCATGTACATAGGGGTTTTGATATTGTTCCTCACCAATATGCAGTTTCTCTGTTCAAACACTGTAACCTATCATTTTTTGCCAACAATTCCCAACAATGAGACTGTCGGAGAACCAGCACTAACGCGGAGAGAATGCCAATAAGCCCAGCTGGCAGTGAAACAGGCGCCCAGTTTAACTAAGACAGCTTGAGCTCTACGCGTGACTACCTGTATATTATCTATGGCAATCCACGGCAATCGATTGTGAGAAGGCTAGTTGTTGTTTAGGTATCATCTTCCCAATCCTCGGGTACATCTTCTCTTGCAATCGTGGCCGGTTGCTCTCGCTGCACCTGAGGCTGCAGTGTCACATACGACGGTGGAGGCGGACTGCTCGAATGGGAGGTAGGGGCCCTGACGAAGGAACGCCAGACGAAGGAGCGCTCCGCGACGATGACGATGGCATCTTCCAGGCAGAGGACACACGAGAGGGAGGTATATTTACTGTCTTGACACCCGAAGCAGTAGCCTTGGACGAGCGCAAGTCAACTAGTTTACTCGAGGGCGCAGCCGACGTTGCCGACTGTGAAAGGAGTGGTACGGGGATGCGCGTGTCGATACGCCGCATGAGTTGTACGCTGCGGTGTGGCTCCTGATCGACCTCGGCAGTGTCCACACGATAAACGGAGGCGAGCTACAACACAACACGATGCAACGCGTCAGCATGGAATATAAAAATGCCAGGAAAAATAACGTTGACGTACACTCTGCACGAACTTGCGTCGTTCTGGAGGCATATGCTGCAGTACCTGTGTGCGTCGGCTGGACTTGACAAAACTACATAATACACAAGGCAAGCTCAAACCTCGCGCAAGCATACAGAAAGGACAGGGCTTACTCTGCAAAAGTATCCTCCATGAGCCGCACGAACTTCGCGTTTGCGGAAGCACATGCATAGTCCACCAACTCATCACTCCAGACGACTTTCGGGCCCGCTGCAATTTCCTCGCGTTTCTCCTTACTGATTCCAAATGCTTCTGCTAGCTTTTCATTGCGCTTCTTGACTGCACAATCTCCGCTGCATGCAAGACTTTGCTTCCTGTTTGAGCAGGGAGCCGTCGACCGCAGGTTTCCACATGGACAGGTAAGCGTGACCACGGCGAGACATGGACCTGTCTCTGGGCAAGCTGCAGGAGCATGACAGATTTCCGTGCAGGGATGGTATTCCGGTAGACTGCCGACGACAGTTACACAATGACGGAAAGACAGCAACAAGAGAAATGACTCACCAAGCTTTGCGAGATTTGCCGCAGACCGCTGTACAAGGACCACACTCGTCCGCGTGACAGGTACGCTTGCACTCGTGGAACCCGCACGCCAAAAGTCTGAAAAGCGTCCAGTCATCACGAACACGACCAAAGAATACTGGGCGGAACAGCTCACCGTTTACAAACGTTTCCACAACTCACGCGTTCCTGAGAACATTGAACATTGTCTACCATCTTCTTCTCACAAGCGCAGAGTTTCCTAGTCAAGAAAGGACACGGAGGACACGAGCGGGCAATACTACTCTCCGAAGAGGAAGGTAGTCCCTCATCAGCAGCGTCCGCCCCAGCAACGATAGTAGATTCATGGCATGCATGTGGAACTTGCGGGTGTCCGCACGGCCGTTCTCTAACGCAAGGATATGTGCAAGTAAGACGTGTACCGCAAGGAATAGGCGGTTCGAAGACCATGCGATTGCATGGACAGGTGATCTGTTTGGCAGCGAAGAACACCCGAGTCAACGATGAAACCTGAGGCAAATAGTACCGAAACATACCTCTTCAAATATGCTCCGTAAGCACACCCCACAAGGACCTTTATGATCCTTCTTCTCGCAACGGTGGTTCCCGCATCCAAGAACGCGAGTACATGGGATATCACATTCGTGTAGCCCGCCCGGTTCGGTCCCAAGGTCTACTGCGGCATCGCCCCGCACTTTTTTCTTACCCTTCCCAATTGCTAAGGAAGCTAATGGACAGCAGATTCGGCCACATTGATGTCGGCCACATGATCGTTGGACGGGACAAGGACGATTGCAAAGGATTTCTTCAGGTACAGGTTCACTAAAACGGGCCGCCTCTGTTGATTTATCTCCAGTCAGTAGGATATCGCTACATTTCATCTGTCGTTTCGTTGATCCACATCGGCACGGTTGCCCAACCTCTGCCGTACATGGGGGGCATACCCCCCAATGACAGGTGGTTGTACAGGAATGGCCACATGACAGAGATTTTGAGCATACAGAGGAGCAAACGGGGAGCGGAGAGGTACACGATGAGCGTGCGGGGAAAACGGGGGACGTATTACCACTTGCAGAGCTTGACGTTCCCTTACCGACGCCAGAGAGGCGAGCCACCTCGTACCGACCGCACCCACATCGGGTGACCGAGACGGGGTCAAATGGACAAAGCGGGGGCGTGCGCGACGGAGGATGACATGGTTTCGCGCAAGTGTGTTTCCCACAGCTGAAAGGGCTGGGTAACGTACATTGGCATTAGTTAATCGATGAAGGGACAGAGTAATGATCCTCACCGGTTGCAGGCCTTACCACATCCAAACCACCCAACCCACGTCTCCACTTCTCCAATTCCATCATGTTGCGTGGGCTTCAATATTACACACTCTGTAGCGACCTCTGAGCTGAGTTCACCGCAAGCAACCACTTTTGTTTCGCTCCCACACCAACACCTGACTTCCTCCTTCACTGGGCATGGTGGACAGGGATCGGCATGACAAGATAATTCACATCTATGCTTGGGGTTCTTGCATGATAGTGGTTGGGTGCAAGTGTTATTACAAGAAAAGGAACCCCGTTGCGATCCTTCAGACGGCACAGGAGATCCAGAGGCTGAACATCTGGCATTTCGTACGACCTTCCCGCAAAAGCAGGACCTTTGAACTGTTATGCCACAAGGTGGACAGGGGCCTGGGTGACATGGTAATGGACATGGGTGCTTGCATCCAGAGGAGCGTGGGCGAGAACACGGGAGGGCGCAAGAGTGAGGTGTTGATAGACGCGGCGGAGAAGGATTAGAGGTTCGATGACAGAAACACCTGGTAAATAAACCAAGTCGTGTCATGTACGACTGAAGCTGAGAGTTCTGCACGACTTACTGATACGTCGTCGGCACTTGTTCTCGTTTCGTTTGACATCCAGGGCACCTCCATTCACCTGGGCGTTCTTCGCCGCGCGCGCGCCATGCGTCTACGATACTTTTTACGCTCTTATCTGCCCACGTTCGAATGCACTTCAGATGAAATGTCGTCCAACAACATTGCGAGCGTTCTTTGTCAGGATCGTCGAGTTCTAGACCGAATTGGAGTGATGGCTTTGGGGCGCACAAGACCAGGTAGGGTGTTCTGGTCTTATGGGACCGAAACAAATAAGACAGTCGGGGTATGGTGGTGTGTAGGGCACGCGTGAGGGTCGACGTGAGATCGGAGCCTGCTGGGGAGCCCTGTGGTTTTCGAGCTCTCTGCTGTGACCCTGATGACGTCTCTGGGGAGCTTGTGTCTCCGTAGGTTGTGTTAACTTGGCGTTGAACGCTCTGCGATGAGATCGGGGTTGACTGCGTGACCGTGAGGGCTCGCTATGGGCTTCCGAATCAGCCTCGGCAGTGCTGGCGTTGATGGCAGTGGACGGCTGATCACTTTGTGGGTCAGTACAATTCCCGTCAGCTTTCTTCCGGTATGGTTTTCGTCTTATCGGTCCCGATTTTCGGCATTTTGGGCTACTTCCTGCCTCGTATCGCGCTCCGACGCCGGACGTTCGCGAGGTGGTCTTGCGGACGCGGTAGATCGTGAACTGGTGCCTTGTGAAGTAGTCGGGTCATCCGCGGGACGGTCGTTGGCGACGGCACGTCTTCTATGAGTACGGCGGTTCCGATTAGTGCGATCAGTACTGCTGCTAGCACTTTGTTGGTTCGCAGTCGACGTTTCCATGTGATGGTGGAGTGTTGTTTCGTCGTCGCCGTGAGCGACTTGCTTACTTATATTTACTACATGTTCGAGTTAGAATGACACGCAAATTGGTATGACTCGACTCGTCTCAAAACATCCGATGATCGGACACCACCCTGGCTTGGGTCGTACCTAGGGTGAGGACGTACGACTCATCTCGGTGTGCGGCATGTAGCTTCAGCTTCACCAGTCATGCATGGGCAAATCGTAGGATCAACACTCCCCCGCAACCATAAGCTTACTGCTCTCCAGAGAGCTCCAAGAACCTGCGTTTCCAAGTGCTGCACTTAATACTCCCGAGCCACATAGGAGCGTACTGGTCCTCGAGATGGAAGCCGCAGGTTCTGAGGGAGAGGCCACCTCTCTGACTGAGGGATGCTTGAGAGGAGTGGGCTCGAATCCTGTGAAATATCTTAGTGCCCACGTAGTCATTCAGCATGGTCTAATAAGTACTCCTGGAGCTAACTGGTCCATCATTTCTCGATGGGAGTGTTCACGGTTAGCGTGTTGCTGGGGAGGCTGCCTGTTCAAGATGGTCTGAACGGAATCGTGAGAGGACAAGCTTTTGGACATGCGTCGTGCTTCCTTAACTGCGAGACTTACCATTGATGCCCGCCGAGCACCAGCCAGAGGATGGCAAACGGTGCGCCCAACGTTCGAACGAAATACTTCAACCGCACCGGGGGTGGAAACAAGCAGTCAAAGGGACTCTCATTCGTGCAAGCCGTTCTGCTGCTAAGTCTGGGGCATGCAGCATATAGCAAGCCTCGTCTCTGGACTCCTCACCATTTGAAGCTCCAAGTTTCTCATGGCTGCTGAAACGCAGTAGGAAGACTTCAGAAGATCACAGTAATCCTCGCCGTATGCGTGAAGAGGGGATTCCGAAACAGTCGCTCCGCGTAAGTACCGCGTTTTTACTTTACATAAAGTGAATGTGCGGGGGGTGCGTCGTGATCAATGATCATCCAATAGTCTGGGCGTGCACCACGACTCTTGAGGTAGGGTACATTTCAACTTGTTGATGGGCGCTCTTCTCATCGATCAGATTCAGCACGGGTCCACAGCTACCATTCGAACATCTCCATCCCCCTACAGCCGCACACTGGTTACTTTTCAGAAAACTTCAAGAACACAGTTTTTGCATTATTCATGGCTCCTGGGTGTTGTAGCGGATTGTTGCTAAATTTGTGGCGACCACATTCTCGGGCGCGGAGCGGCGACGCAATGGTTGCACGAGTTCCCACTCCCACTGTAGATACCCAACAAAGTATGTCCAAAGATTTGCACGATGGTGGTATTCTTGGATTGACTGAAGGTATTACTATCGACATTCTGCTGCAGGCAATGCAGATGTTGACATTGCCGCGCCAATTGAAACTGTTCGTCCACCCAGCATGTATGTGGATGGTCTCGCTCCTCCCATCACTCAAGGCAGCCACACATTCTCTTTCGTGTCATTTCACATGTCCGCTGAAGCTCTCTTCCCAGACACTTTGCCAAATAGTGCTAGCACTCCTACTCCTGTGCTGTCTCATGATCAAACTACGAGTTCACACTCTCTCACTAGGAGTGCTGGAGAAATATCAAGGGGTGAGTGTAGTACTTCTGACGATTGAGAGAAGTCTAACACCAGTAAGCAGAGTTGTCCTCTTCCCAGCTTTCCTATCGACTAGAGGATCCTGCTGAAGATAATCAACCTGGTACATCACCCAGCCATGCATACATTCACATTCTTGCATTGATGAGAGTTACAATCTAGATATTCTCCCAGGCATTGTGGACATTCGCCCACATTCCCCTCTGGCTGTAGTATTGTGAACAGTTCCACTTCAGAAGGTACTCAAGGTGGTTGCACACACACATACCTCTTCACATCAAGATTATCCACTGAAGTTCTCTACTGAATCATACAGATCCCCTCCAAGTTGATGCAGATATTTCTGGTCCTATGAGCACAGGGGAAGTATCTTCGAGTGTGCATTTTACTTGTGAACAAGTGGGACAAGTGTAACAATAATAACCAGAGTTGTCCCCTTTGCGGCCTTTCAATTGCCTGGATCCTGCAAAGGCTAAGGAGCATGTTGATCGTATTCATCGGTTTCGCATCCTTGTCATGGGCAGAGCAAATGCAGGTAAAACGACAATCCTGCAGAGGCTCTGTAACACTACAGATCAACCAGAAATTTTTGATGAAAAAGGACAGAAGGTATGGAATATGCATGATACATACTTGAGATTAACAATAAGTTTGGTTGTATTCAGCTAGATTCTACTGTGGTACAGGGTTCATTAAATGTGAGGTTTTTGTGGACAGTTGTGCAACATACTGTTGAATATATTCAGCGGGGCTACCACAAAATTGAGGATGAGCTGGTCTTTCAGAGTAATCCATGCTTTGTATTCCATGATTCATGTGGATTTGAAGCTGGAAGTGAAGAGCAGTTCATCATGATGAAGAACTTTGTGATGGATTGTGCGAGGACACCAAAATTAAACAAGAGAATACATGCCATTTGGTGAGGCCATCATAAGCAATGTGACTTGCATACTGACATGCCCCTGGTGATTGATTTAGGTTCTGCATTCCATTGACTGACATCCACAGGATGGTCACAGCTGCTGAAACAAAGTTCTTTGAGGAGTGTGATACAGGGCATGGTGTGTATATTATATTCACATGCTTCATGTTTTGCAGTATTATAATTTTGTTTTTTGACAGTGCCTGTGATTGTACTACTAACAAAGGCAGATGCCTTGGAGCTGGAGGCAATTGAACAGCTTGAGGACCAAGAGTTGACTGTAGATGAAACAAGTGTGACAGCACTGGAAAAAGAGATTCTGGATAACAATATTGCAAAGCTCAAGGGTTGGTTGAATGGGTTCAAATTTGCACCTCAGTGCTACTTGCCACTTAGTGGTAAGTACCAAATACATTCCATGGAGAGTAGCTAAACAGGTGAAAAATTTCTGCAGGCATGGATGAAGAAGGTGGAGATTGCACACCCCTACTAACATGCACAGCAAATGCCTTGACTGAGGAAAAGCTACAAGAGCTCCTAATATCAACACAGCAGAACAACCTGGGACTGTGTATTGAATATGCTATATTGAGGTTAGTGGTAAGGTTTGCTAGCTTGCTGTCAAGAATGTACTGAGAGCAGCAAGAACATTAAAGGGGTACATGAAGAGGAGCGAGATAGATCCTACAGAACTGGCATTGAAACTGTCACAATGGTTTCCATTTGTAAGGAAAGTGGGTGTTGAATGAATATGACACTAATGAACCACCAGAAAGTGTGTGAAGTCAAATACATTGTTGTGTGGAATTCATGTTCAATGTGGTTGTTCCTTGTGGCTGGCCTTTATTGGATAGTATGTGAGTGGAGTCATGGTGGGTGGTTGTCAGTGTGTGCTGAACTGCCACTCTGTTGGACTTGGTTCATAGCAAGTGAGTGGAGTCATGGTGGGTGGTGACAGATGCATGCTGACCATGTTCACTGCCACTATGTTGGGCTTGGGTCCATAGTCAGTGAGTGGAGTCATGGAAGGTGGTGGTGGGTGCATGCTGATCATGTTCATTGCCATTTGCTTGGATTTGGGTTCATAGTTAGTGAGTGGAGTCATGGAAGGTGATGGTGGACATGTCAAGTCCGGGCCTACTCCGACCAACTCCGACGCTATATAAGGTCTAGAGGAGGGTTCGGAAGCAAGTCCGACACAGAAGAACAGAACTCCGACTAGCGGAGTGTCGGCAGGAACGAAGACCGCCGAGACAAAGGCGGAGCGGAGTGAGGGTCGTCGGGTTTAGCTCGTGCGCTACCCCCTTGCACGATCTCAGCCCTCGTATTTCAGAGGGAGAGTACAGACTGAGAGTCGGAGATAACTCCGACAGACAGAAGACGGAATCAGAGGGAGTAGGAACTAAGTTGATATTCGTACTGAAGAACAGCGGAGTACAGTACATGCTTTTATACTGCTACGGAGGTACAGTAACTCGGAATCGGAACTGACATACGGAGACTCATAAGTTTTCAAGTAAAATTTCCTGGACGACGAATGAAGGGTAGACGGAGGACATACGAACGGGTAACACAGAACATCCAGAAAAGGAAACAGTCCAGGCGCTGGACCACTGCGGTGAGCGCGCTGCGGAGTACCTGACTGCGAAGGTAGTCACATGACCCCTCAGAGAACGGACCGCTCGGTCCGGTAGGAGAGGAACACAAGTCCGACAGCAGTCGGAGCGGAGATGGTTCGTAAACAGACAGAAGTTGGGCGGAGTTGGTGCGGAGTGAGCTGAATGACCGGCGGAAAGGTTGCGGAGTGAGTAAGGACTTATGACTGAACGCACGGTTATGACAGTGCCCCCCCCTTAGGGCCTGAACCCCTGAAGGCCGCATGTACGGAACGAGATCAACACGAGTTGATCATTTGAAATTACTTTTGATGCCTCGAGGATAATGGCTTTAGCCGCGGCGGAGCTCCGTCGGAGTTCGAAGTACCGCTTAAAAACACGTGTTAGGGTACTGAACCTTCGTCCTTTCCTTCCCATCATCATGCCTTCCCAGCGCCAGAGCAACACCCCCCAGCAACCCCGGCACGTCCGCGACTACTTCTCAAGTTGCGGATGAAGAACTGGTCGTCCTCACCTGACGACTCCACCGACACCGAGTCGGGAGAAGTCCGCGGAGAAGGCGCGCCCACGAGAGGAGACCGAGCGGAGAGAGAGAGAACGCGAAGCAGAGCGCAAGGCCAAGCGTGAGGAGGCCAAGAGGCGGAAGGCGGAGGAGGAGAGGTTGGAGGCGGAGCGGAGGAGAGAGCGGAGGAGGAAGAGGAGGCCGAAGGAAGAAGGCGGCAGAGGAGGAGGCAGAAAGGCAGAGGCAAGAGGGCCTCTGAGGAGAGGGCTCAGGCCAGGCGAGACGAGGCCGCACAGAGAGGTGAGTGGCGGAAGTGCTGTGAGTCAGGCGGAGCTGACTCGCAGTCTTTTATTTCTTAGATTATGCGGCGCGGTGTACGATGTCAACACCGCCCAGAAGGTCCCATGGGGCCCTCCGTGGTGGGTCACCGCGACCAAAGAGCCCCCTGCACTCGCTGTATTAGCGAGTCTGACGGCGGGGCGTGCGAGCCGGGGCAAGGCAAGACGCAGGCCTGCGTGCCCTGTCCCAACAAAAAGAAGACCTTGCAGTTGGATGCAGGAAGAGGCGGCGGCGGGACCCTCGCAGAAGAGGCAGTACCGGAAGCTCCCGAGGGGAGAAAAAAGAAGAAGCCGCGAGGGAAGGTGAAGGCAAGAGCGAACGGAGACGGAGGAGCTGATACGAGCTGGGGGTGGAGTCAGGCGGAGAAGCGACGAGCCAGCGACCCCGCTCGAGGGTCCCTCAGCGCGGGAGTCCACACGCGGTGGGTGGAGTGGGGAGAGGGAGAAGACAGCTGCAAGGCCATGGAGAGGGCAGGCCGAAGCGCATGAGACCGCTGCGCTGTGCCTTCGAGAGGATGGGCAGAGGCAGCGGAGCGGATGGCGGAGGCTGCAGAGCGGACCGCCGACGAGTGGGCGCTGTACCGCGCCTGGGCAGAGTGGGCGGAGATGAGGAGAAGGGAGGATGCGCGTGAGGCCAGAGTGGCCGAGTTCGAACGCGCAGGAGGAGGATGGAAGAGGCCTCAGTCGGAGGCGGCGGAGGACAAGACGAGAGGAAGCGGATGAAGGTGCGGAGGGGGATAACGAGGAAGAAGTCGAAGGAGAGCAGGAAGGCGGTGAAGAACAGGAGGGTGGCGGAGAACAAGCGATGGAAGAGTAGAGTAGTTTTGTTTTCTTTTCTTTTCTTTTTTTTTTTTTGTCTTTAGTTTGTATATTTTTGTACTACTACGAGATAGACTTGTGATTTTTGTTCGTGACTCTGAGAAGTGAAACGGATAAGCGGAGAAAATTCTAAAGTACTTAAGGTAGTTCGGTAAGAGGGCGGAGTTGGCCAGCGGAGGAAGTTTATGTAGGGCGGAGTATTATGGCGGAGGTTGGTACGGGCCAGGTTTGTGTGGATAGCGTTCATGGAAAGCGGATACTATGTCGGAAGCGTGATCTAGCTCAGTTGCAAGCAACCAAGAGGTTTCTTCGTCGGTGTTCTCGTAACCAGCCCAGCGGACTAGATACAAGAGTTGACAAGTGGCGGCGACGGCGGTCCACCTTAGAGTCGAGTATCTCTGATACTTCGTACTCAAGGTCACCATCGACATCCACTGGCGGAGGCGGAGGTTGTTGTCGGTTTGGGAAAGGGTTAGCCGCTGCGGCTTCCAGTTGTGAGACATGGAAGACCGGATGTACCGAGCGCATAGAGTCAGGGAGCTTAAGGGTGACAGAATGCGTACCTGGCCTGGCCAAGATGGTGAACGGACCTAAGTACTTTTCGGAGAGTTTTTCCGAAGGACGAGTGGAGCGGAAGTACTTGGCTTTGACGTAGGCCTGTTCTCCGACCTTGAACTCAGGCGGAGGTATGCGTTTAGCATCTGCTGGACCCTGGTAGCGCTGTTGAGCGGCGGACATTTCGGAGCGGAGGAAGTCATGAAGGGCGGAGAGCTCGACGACATAGTCGTGAGCCCTTGGAGAGGTGAAGTCTTGGTCAGGGACCACAGACAGGTTTGGATGGTATCCCTTGTTAGCGAAGAAGGGAGAAACTCCAGTAGTCGCACTTGGTGCGTTGTTGAAAGCGAACTCCGCTAGAGGTAACAGCTCAGCCCAGTTGTCTTGTTGGTAGTTACAGTAGACACGAAGGTACTGCTCGAGGGTCTGGTTCGTTCGCTCGGTCTGGCCATCGCCTTCTGGGTGGTAACCCGAAGTGAAGTGAAGACGCATATCAAGGGCCTTTCCTAGAGAGCGGAAGAAGTGTGAGACGAAACTCAGGACCTCTGTCGGAGGTGACATTAGCTGGTACTCCGTGCTTGGAGAAGACATGGGTAGGAAGAGCTTAGCGAGTTCGGCGGAGGTGACGGAGTCGTGGGTGGGGATGAACACCGCTTGCTTTGAGAGGCGGTCCACTACCACGAGTATGGCGGAGTAGCCATCGGAGTTGGGGAGGTGTTCGATGAAGTCCATGGAGATGGAGTTCCAAGGTCTCTCTGGGACGGGGAGTTGCTTCAGTAGACCATAAGGGCGGTGACGCGGAGTTTTGCTCCGTCCACAGGCGGTGCAAGACCTGACGTATTCCTTTCACGTCGGAGCGGAGGTTGGGCCACACGTAGTCCCTGCGGACGAGTTCTAGGGTGCGGTTTTGCCCGAAATGGCCTGCTAGAGGATGATCATGCTTGAACCGAAGCACTCGAAGGCGGAGGTCATCAATGTCAGGGACAAAGATACGACCGTCAAGGCGGAGTAGACCGTCGGAGTCCAGGGACCACCGAGGCTTAGTCGGAGTTGGAGATGGCTGGCGGAGACAGGGATCGGATGGTAGGGCGGAGATGATGTCGGAGTGCAAGCACTCAACATCGAAGACCATGGCGGCGCGGAGCACAGGTGCCATGAGGGTGGTGGTACGGAGGGACGACGCGAGTTGCTCCTGTGTAAACATAGGGCGGAGATTGTGAGGATTTACCTGCGCGTAGTCCCTATCCCCCCCTTTTGGGTAGACGTCCCAACGTCGCGTAAGTGCGTCGGGTTTGGCTCCTAAGCGGCCAGGTCGGAAGCGGATGGAAAGATTAAACTGGGAAAGGTACTCCGACCAGCGGGCCTGTCGACGAGTGAGAACCTTAGAGGTAGAAAAGTACTCAAGGTTTTTGTGGTCCGTCACCACGTCGACAGGTAAGGCGGAGCCTTCTAAGTAATGCCGCCAATGGCGGAAGGCCTCGAAGATAGCCAACAGCTCCTTGTCGTGGGTATCATAGTTGAGTTCTGGCGCGGTCATGGTGCGGGAGTAGAAAGCGACTGGGCGGAGTTCACCGTCGGAGCAGGTGATCGACAAAATGCCAGCAATGGCATAGTCGGAGGCGTCAGTTTCCACTGTAAGCGGAGCGTCAGGGACCCAATGAGTGAGAATAGGGAGCGGAGCTGAAGGCATCCTTCAGGCGGAGGAAAGCGGAGCGGCACTCCTCGGAAAAGTTCCAAGGAGCACCCTTTCGCGTGAGGCGAGTGAGCGGAACGACGATGTCGGAGTAGTTATTAATGAATCGTCTATAGAAATTTGCGAAACCAAGGAAAGACTGGATGTCTCGCACCTTCCGCGGCTCAGGCCAGTCGCGGACTGCCTGAACCTTCTCAGCGGACATGGTGAGACCGGAGGGAGAAAGAACATAACCGAGGTACTCGACGGAGTCGGAGTGAAACTCGCACTTCTCTGGCTTGGCATAAAGACCATGCTTTCGAAGGCGGCGGAGTACCTCTTTTACGTGTTCGCGATGCGACTCCATGTCCTGCGAATAGATTAAGATGTCATCGAGGTATACCACGACGCAGACATCGAGCATGTCCTGCAAAGATGCTATTAACAAACCGCTGGAAGGCCGCAGGCGCATTAGTCAGACCGAATGGCATTACCCGCCACTCGTAAGAACCATAACGAGTGCGGAAAGCCGTTTTCCATTCATCTCCGTCTGCTATGCGGACCAGATGATAGGCATGGCGGAGGTCGATCTTGGTATAGACTTTAGCGCGGCTTGGGAGTCGAGTAGGTCGGAGATGAGCGGCAGCGGATAGCGATCTTTTTTCGTGATTTTGTTGAGTCCTCGATAGTCTACGCAGAGGCGGAGTGAACCGTCCTTCTTCTTTCACGAAGAGGACAGGGGCACCGTGAGCGGAGGTGGACTGTTTGATGAAACCGTAGCCAAGATGCTCGTCAATGAAGGTGCGGAGAGCTTCAAGCTCTGGCGGAGAAAGAGAGTAGATTGTACCAATGGGCGGAGAAGCTCCTTCCTCGAGGTCGATCTTGAGATCGAACGAGCGGTGTGGCGGAAGTTCAGTGGCCTTGTCTTTACTAAAGACGTCGGCAAACTCGTGATACTCAGAAGGAACCGAGGAGAGGTCAGGAGGCGGAGATGAAGCGGAGGACGCACGAAGCTTCACATCATCAGCGGAGAGCTGTAAGCGGAACTGTCTAGAGCCAGGGAGAGCACAGGCTCTGACATACGCAGCAGCATTGATGAGTGAGACGAGCGGAGCGGAGCGCGGCGAGTCTGTCGGAGATGCAGTCGGAGCTGCAAACGGAGCGGAGGGTGTCGGATCCGGAGCGGAGGTCGCAGCGGAAGGTGACGAAGGCGCCTGGGGCTGTCGGCATTCCCTGTAGCGATGGTTTGAACGATATACTGCCCAGTACCCAGTCAATCGACGGATTGAAGCGGGTGAGCCAGTTGTGTCCTAATACCAGCGAACATGAAGAATCCAACGGAGTAACATAAAATGAAGCGGAATTGACATCGCCGGAAGGAAAGCGGAGGGAAAGATCTACTTCTTGGGAAATGACAGCATTTGTACTACCATCAAACAAGCGGAGCGGAATTGGCGGAGAAACGGAGGAAACAGGAATGTCATATTTTTTGATTATAGACGGGTCTACGAAGCAATGAGAAGAACCAGAATCGATCAACGCAGAAACAGTATCAACAGAATAATCCGGAAGAGTTACAGACGGAAGTAAAGAATTGGGACTAGAAAGAGCGGACGCGTTGAGTCGGATGTCCGGTTGCGCACAGTTGGGTTCAACGCTTCCTCCAGGCTGTGCGAGCTCCCTGGAGGAGCGGACTAATTTTTTGACTCTGCCTTCTCCGCAGGCGGAGTAGGCGGAGTTTCAGCCATAGCTGCACGGGCTTTGGCTGCGCGAGAGGTGGACTTGGGACAGTCCTTGGCGGAATGGCCAGCCTCGCCACAGAAGAGGCAGAGGTTATTCTTCATCCTGCGCTGGCGTTCAGCGGAGGTGAGTTTGCCATCCTTTACCCAGAAGATGGGCAATATCGGACTTGGACGCGTCGGACTTGGGCGGATCTTTCTGTTTGCCCTTGCCCTTGGCGTCGGACTTTGGAGCGGAGGACGAGGAGGACGACGATTTAGCTTTTGTTGTCGGAGTTGGAGGACTGCGACTTGTCGGAGGCGGACTTGGTGGTGCGCGAGATCTCTGCTTTGCGCTCCCAGTAGCGCGCATCGATGGTCTGAGCGAGTTCGCGGAGTTGTGCGAGGGTAGAAGGCTTTCCGACGCGAGCGATCTCGTCCTTGATGCGGTCTGGAAGTCCGCTATAGAAGCGGTGGCGGAGTGCACCGACACCGTAGTCCTTGACCTGTGAAGCCCAGCGATTGAACTCCACGACGTATTTAGTAATTCGAGACCCATCCTTCATGGTAGGTTCTCGAGTTGTTGGACGGCATCCGCTATGGCATCATGCGGACCGAAAGTTAGTTGTGAGCTCTTGTAAGAACTCATGGTAGTCGTCCATCCAGAGCGGGCGGTCATAGTTGTCGGGGTTTAGCAAATCTGGCTCGAACCAAGCCAGGGCCATACCCTTAAGATAAGATTGAGCGAAGGTAACCTTTTGCTCTGTCGGAGCGGAATGCGCGAGGGCGGTCTTGGAAGTTCAGCTCGCATTGAACGAGGAACTCGCGGAGCTTTCTTAGGGGTCGGAGCCGTCGAAGGTGTCAGGCTCGCGGACTTTGGTTTTCGGAGCGGAGTCCCCAGTGCGCGAACTAGACCGCGCAAGTGCATGGACAGCTCTAGCAAGAGCTACGAGGGGATCCTCTGGCGGCTCAGCCGGGTCTTCGGGGACATCCCCGTCACCGCTGCCCCCGCCATTCGGGATCACCATCAGGATAGTCAGGGTCGGGGTCGGGTCCATCACCTCGGTTATCGAGGAGACGGAGTATGGAAAGTTGTGGGTGGAGGTCGGAGCGACCAGCTTGCTGAAGCGCTTTCGCCTTCAGCGCGAGAGCGGCGTCGAGCGGAGAAAGATTGGAATTGTTCGAACGACGGAAGGGAAGTCGACGCTGGATTAGCTAGCGCTACAGCGAGGTTCTCAGCGACCTCTCTCTGGGATTGAGCTCGAGTTCCATAATGGCGTAAGTTTTTGGAAGACAGAAAAGGAGATCGTACAAGTGTGAGTACGAATATACTGTCAAGTCCGGGCCTACTCCGACCAACTCCGACGCTATATAAGGTCTAGAGGAGGGGTTCCGGAAGCAAGTCCGACACAGAAGAACAGAACTCCGACTAGCGGAGTGTCGGCAGGAACGAAGACCGCCGAGACAAAGGCGGAGCTGGAGTGAGGGCGTCGGGTTTAGCTCGTGCGCTACCCCCTTGCACGATCTCAAGCCCTCGTATTTCAGAGGGAGAGTACAGACGGAGAGTCGGAGATAACTCCGACAGACAGAAGACGGAATCAGAGGGAGTAGGAACTAAGTTGATATTCGTACTGAAGAACAGCGGAGTACAGTAATGTTTTTATACTACTACGGAGGTACAGTAACCGGAATCGGAACTGACATATGGAGACTCATAAGTTTTCAAGTAAAATTTCCTGGACGACGGAATGAAGGGTAGACGGAGGACATACGAACGGGTAACACAGAACATCCAGAAAAGGAAACAGTCCAGGCGCTGGACCACGCGGTGAGCGCGCTGCGGAGTACCTGACTGCGAAGGTAGTCACATGACCCCTCAGAGAACGGACCGCTCGGTCCGGTAGGAGAGTAACACAAGTCCGACAACAGTCGGAGTGGAGATGGTTCGTAGACGATAGAAGGTGGGCGGAGTTGGTGCGGAGTGAACGAATGACCGGCGGAAAAGGTTGCGGAGTGAGTAAAGACCTATGACGAACGCGCGGTTATGACAGGACACATCATGACCATGTTCACTGCCACCACATTGGATTTGGGTTCAGCAGGAAGTGAGTGGAATCATGGAAGGTGGTGGAGGATGGATGCTGACCATATTCACTGCCACTCTGTTGCACTTGCGTTCATAGTGTGTGAGTAGAGACATGGCAGACAGTGGTGGATCCATGCTGACCATGTTCACTATCACTCTGGTGGACTTGGGTTCATAGAATGTGAGTGGAGTCATGGGAGGTGATGGAGGATGCATGCTGACCATGTTCACTGCCACTCTGTTGGCCTTGGGTTCATAGTATGTGAATGGAGTCATGAGAGGTGTTGGTGCATGCATGCTGACTGTGTTCACTGCCACTCTGTTGCCCTTGGGTTCATAGATTGTGAGTGGAGTCATGGGAGGTTGTGGTGCATGCATGCTGACTGTGTTCACTGCTAATATGTTGGACTTGAGTTCATAGGGAGTGAGTGGAGTTATGGCAGGTGGTGGTGCATGGATGTTTACTATGTTCAATGTCACTATGATGGACTTGGGTTCATAGTTGGTGAGTGCAGTCATGGCAGGTGATGGTGCATGCATGTTGACCATGTTCACTGCCACTCTTGAACTTGAGTTCATAGAAAGTCAGTGGAGTCATGGTAGGTGGTGTTGGATGGATGCTGACCATGTTCACTGCCACTCTTGCACTTGGGTACATAGTTTGTGAGTGGAGTTATGGCAGGTGGTTGCAAATGCATGTTGACCATGTTGACCATCTTGGATTTGGGTTCATAGGGAGTGAGTGGGTCATGGAAGATGGTGGTGGATCCATGCTGACCATGTTCACCATCAATCTGGTGCACTTGGATTCATAGTTGGTGAGTGGAGTCATGGCTGGTGGTGGTATGGATGCTGACTATGTTTACTACCACTCTGTTGGACTTGGGTTCAAAGCCAGTGAGCAAAATCATGGCAGGTGGTGGGGAATCCATGCTGACTGCATTCACTGCCACTCTGGTGGACTTGGTTTCATAGGCAGTGAGTGGCATTTTGGCAGGTGGTGGTGAATGCATGCTGACTTTGTCCACTGACACCCTGTTGGACTTGGGTTCATAGCAAGTGGGTGGAGTCATGGTGGGTGGTTGGGCATCCATGCTGACCATGTCCACTGACATCCTGTTGGACTTGGGTTCATAGCAAGTGAGTGGAGTCATAGCAGGTGGTTGGGAAATCATGGTGACCATGTTCACTGCCACTCTTGCACTTGGGT
Organism: Pisolithus tinctorius; assembly: GCA_024663395.1. Taxonomy (NCBI): domain Eukaryota; kingdom Fungi; phylum Basidiomycota; class Agaricomycetes; order Boletales; family Pisolithaceae; genus Pisolithus; species Pisolithus tinctorius. The sequence continues at coordinate 841,656 of JANFAH010000027.1, read as the reverse complement.
TCATAGAGAGTGAGTGGAGTCATGGCAGATGGTTGGGCATGCATGCTGACCATGTTCACTGCCACTCTTGGACTTGGGTTCATAGTGGGTGAGTTGAGTCATGGAAGGTGATGGTGGATGCATGATGACCATGTTCACTGCTACCATGTTGGATTTGGGTTCAGTGGCAAGTGAGTGGAGTCATGGTGCAGGAGGATAGATGCTGACCATGTTCACTGCCACCCTGTTGGACTTGGGTTCATAGTTGGTGAGTGGAGTCATGCCTGGTGGTGGTGGTGGTGGTGGTGGTGGATGGATGGATGCTGACTATGTTCACTGCTGCTCTGTTGGACTTGGGTTCATAGGGAGTGAGTGGAGTTATGGCATATAGTGCTGGATGCACCCTGACTATGTTCACTGCCACTCACTACTACTATGTTGCACTGGGTTCATAGCTGGTGAGTGGAGTGATGGTGGTGGTGGTGCATGCATGCTGATTATGTTCACCACCACTCTGTTGGACTTGGGTTCATAGGGAGTGAGTGGAGTTATTACAGGTGGTAGTGGATGCCTGCTAACTGTGTTCTCTGCCACTCTGTTGCACTTGGGTTCATAGGCAGTGAGTGGAGTCATTGCAGGTGGTGGTGGGGGGGTGTGCTGGCCATATTTACTGATACTTTGTTGGATTTGGGTTTGTAGCTTGTGAGTGGAATGCTGAGAAGTGATGGTGTATGGATGCTGACCTGTTCACTGCTTCTTTGTTGGACCTCATCCATAGCCTGTGTGTATAACCATGGATGCTGGTGCTGGATTCACACTGATCAAGTTTGATGCATTCATAGGCAGTGAGTGTAGCCATGAACAGATGACAGTTGGTGCACACTCACTGTTTTACATGTATCTCCATTGGAATCATAGCAAGTAAGTTTCAGTTGCTGTCTGTATTCTCTTACTAGTTTGTCAATATTGTGTAGATGGTGAGGTTAACTAATGTAAGCATTTGAGATCTCTTGTCTCACCCAATCTTCCAGGATGTATGTGCACCTTTTATGCATATCATTTTGACCCTTTTGTCCCCAACCACATCTACCAGCATGTTAGTAAGCATCACCATTCTGCATCTTTGACAGCCACTGATACATTTTATGTAGGATGTAGTAGTCTTTGTCTGAATTTGACATACAGTGAAGTCTGATTAGATTCACAGTTGGTTTGTGACCACCTCTTCTCATGTCATATTTGCTTTCATGGACATGATGTAGGTTGTAAGTTTCAGTTCCTTATTGCTCCCTCCAATATATACAGTGTAGCTTATGTGTACTGTCATAGCCTTCTATTTATCATCAAGATATAATCCCTGGAATGCTTTCCTTGGCCACCCCAACAATATCTTCAATGAAATGTGTTGTTGAGCATGGAATTGGTAAGTGACATTTGTGTTTGGAGTCCCAGATGTATCTCATTGCTTCAGGCACATTGCTTGTGCTTGAAAATTTATACTTCTTGTTGCAGGCAAAGACAGGGAGGACTTTGGCACAGGACTTCACACTTTCTGTCAAAGAATATCAAACATCAGTTGTCCAAGCCAATGTTCATAAACTCATTGAAGCAGCCTTTGAGGAGCATGGTGAAAATGTTGAAATCTTGTGCCCCATCCTTGTGGGTATTGCAAAGGAGAACCAACTGTGTATGACACTATATCTTCCACACTCAAAACCTTACCATGTATCTTGTGCAGCAAAGAGGGGGAAGTAGGAAGTGATTGACAATTTGGTTTGTCAAGTAGTCAACTGAGGCTGTTAGTTCATATTTTCATTTGGTTGTAACCTCCTGATGATTTTATTTCCAGCATGCTAATTTGAAAAAAATCTTACAAAAGAACATCCATACTATTGGAGGAGCAGTTGGAGTTAACTTCCCAAGTTGTACACATATGTACCTGTGCATGTTGTTTGCATTATTGGTCCTAGCCTTCACTATGTATGTCTTGAAATTGTTATGAAATGATGTAGTATGCTTTGGCTTTCTGTGCATTTCACCAGTTAATGCAGGCATCACAGTGAGTATTGCATTATGTCCAAACTTCATGCTCACAGTCCAAGTCAATTGGCAAGTAGCAAGTTGATCAACCATGTAGAGCTCCCCTTCTACAAGGAGAATGCATGAGAGTCCAAGAGTGTACCATTACTGTCACAACCTGTCATAGCCATGCATCAACCCCCACCAGACTCAGCCTCACACTCATTGTCAAGTATGGGGCTACCCTCGGGTGACCAGGCTTCAAGTCTGGGCATCAGGGGCCAAGTCCAGTGGACCAGAGTTAAGGCTGGGAGACAGTGGCCAAGTCTGGAGATCCAGAGTCAAGGCCAGGAGTGTGGGAACAAGTCTGGTAGCATGGGAAACCATCTGGTCTAAGAGCACACACAGGGGAAAGATGGTCCAGGGTTGGATCTACCTCCCTTGGTCTCAGCTTATGTGCTGCACCCTTATGCAAGCCTGGGAGAGGTCTGGAACAAGGGCAGGGGATAGCTTAAGGCTTAGTCTTAGCTATTTGGAAGGCTCAGAGGATAATACAGAGTCAAGGGTAATACTTTGTTGATATTCTGACTGAAGTGCCATGAGGTAAACACAGGGGTTATATACACAAGGCCAGTCCAGAGTAAAGCATGCAAAGCCAGACTGGTTGATAAGGTATTAGAATGATTAGCAAGGTGAGGACAGCCATGGAGGCTGTGCCAAGACTAATAGTCAAAGTCCAGTCTGAGTCAAAGTGAGGTTCAGTGGTGTAAACCAACCAAAACCAACACAAAAGACAGTAGAAGTGAGTGGTGGTGTGCCTATGTGGTACCTAGATGGCAGAAGATCTAATTCAGGCTGTTGTTGCAAGATAAAACACTCCAGGACAAGCACTGAGGGTTGGGGGTGCTCCTGATGAAGAAGGGAGCAAGAAAGTGAGAGGTTGTGAAGGGATAGACTGCTATCAGCCTACAGAAGGATGGATGAGGACTTAATTCAATATCCCAAGCTACTCTGAGCCCAGGAAGGTCTGGATGTGAAGCTTATTGATGATGGGTGATGATATATGATACATGATGTAAGCATTTATGAGCATCCTAGATCATTTTATATGTTTTTCCCAAGGACTGCATCCCTAGCAGACCATAAAGTTGCAAGATTGTCCCAATGAACTGTCATTTTCATTTGGGTATTCTGTCACCAGTTGTTATCCAAATATTATGTAATATGGCTCATGAGAGAGCCATTATCAGCTGCTTTGATCTATCCACCAACACCATGGACTGGATGATGATAGTTCACTGACTACACCATGATTAATGAAAAACATTCAAACATTGGGACAATTTTGTGAGCCACTGTATGTGGTCATTTCAGTCTCTCTGGTCCATGAAGCATACAGATCCTTCCTCCCTGCTCCCTGCAACATCTTTTTTACCAATCTCATCTATCATTCTTCCAAAATTGTGACAGCTACTGTAATGACTGGTAGACTTTTTCACTTCTGTGTTTCCTGCTTGCCCATGTATATCCACCCTCTGGTTAGGGTTATGCTTTAGGGATGCTTAGTCATCTCGGACTTTTCCTTTTACTTACTCTTTCATGCTTACATGATACTTAGTAAGGCCATGCCTCATTGCTAGCACATGTTCATGTTCGTCCAATAGCATAGTTTTCTCTTTTGTTTACTTCTTTCCAGAATGTTCTCTCATGGCAGTACATACAAACAGTAAGGCAGGATATAAGTCCTGTCATTTGTCGTAGCCAGGTTCTCTAGTCTAGTTCGTTTTGAGCTTGTTTCTCAATCAATGGGTTCCACTCCCATTGTAATGACTGGTAGACTTTTCACTTCCATGTTTCCTACTTGCCTATATATATCCACCCTCTGGTTAGGGCTACACTTTAAGGGATGCTTAGTCATCTCAGACTTTTCCTTTTGCTTACTCTTTCATGCTCACATGATATTTAGTAAGGCTGTGCCTCATTACTAACACATGTTCGCATTTGTCCAATAGTGTAGTTCTCTCTTTTGTTTACTTCTTTCTAGAATGTTCTCTTGTGGCAGTACATACAAACAGTAAGGCAGTATATAAGTCCTGTCATTTGTCATAGCCAGTCTCTCTAATCTAGTTCATTTTGAGCCTTGTCCTCAATCAATGGGTTCCACTCCATTCTCTCTGGTTTGAAGTGATAGCTGAGAAGACATTCGTCTTTGGTTGCTTCACTCGAACTAGATTAACAACTTCTCCCCTACCACTTCATACCTGGTGCCAAGGGTCAATGGCAGTATGATAGTTGTAGTGGGCAGTCTGCCCCATAGCTTTTCTTCTTCACCTCCGTCAGTGTGGCCGAGAGTGCCTGAGCAACGGAGCCAGTTGGGCAAACATCTTAGGGAGTTTTTACTCTACGTATATACACTGTCCCAAGGTCAAGCTCAGTGTATGCAGGGCGATGCTTGATCAAGAGGGCCTGCAAGGTCCAGAGTGGCTGAGCCATAGTTAGTCATAGTTCCTGCACAGTGGCAGAGGTAGGCCTGTAGTCGATGTTCTTGTACCCACTGTAGTTTGCATAGTGTGCCAGGCTGGTCTCTCCCTATTTCTAGGAGGTCGATCAGGTGCATGACAGCAAATGGACTATGTGTTTAGTGGTCCTGAACATCATCAGTGAGTAGTATGTCTACATTACCCTTACTTTACCACCATTCCCACTGTCAAGAAGGAAGAGGTTGAGCTTTGCCTCCCTCTTAGGTTTCTCCCCTACAAAAGAGAACTTTCTACCCTGTGCCTCTCGTGCTTGCTTTCCCTGCTCACCCTGCTTCCCTTGCCCCCCCTCGAGCTTTTCTGAGAAGTAACTCCAGAGCTCATTTACCCTTCACCCTCGCCTTCCCCTGACCCGAACAAACTCAGGTTTGTTTTTAATACTCCCTACAACCTCTGGAACAGATGTTCCATCCACCGCCCCTTATGTAAACCGGTCCCACTAACCAGCAGAAATGGACCCTGCCCAACCACAGCTGCCTCCCGTTGATTATGCCATGGTGCAAGCTATGGTGGCAGCAATGGCCCAGGCCATGCAGCAGTATATGCTGGTGCCAGCTGTGGTGCAAACCACCAACTTTGACCCCACCAAGAGGGGTGTCACTGAGCCCAGAACCTTTGATGGTTCCATGGCAAAATATGAAGAGTGGGTGATTAGAATGAGAGCCTACTGCAAAGCAGCTGTCCACCACTATACAAGTCAGGATTGCATGGCTTTCTGGACATGGATGACTGGTCTGATTGCCAGCAACTATGCATGGGCCAAGTTGGACTACCACTTGGCAAATGGAAATTGGCCTTCCATTGATGAGGTGGTGGCTGATCTCAACTCTCACTTCCAGCCCATGAACAATGGGGATTGGGCCTGGAAGAAGATGCAAAAAGCAAGGCAGGGACAGTCACAAATGGATGCCTTCTTGGTGGAGTTCAACAGTTGGAAGCTTATGGCAAGTGCTTCCAATGATCTGGCTATCCTGTGCCTCGAACAGGCTATAAACCTGGAGGTGCTCCGACTCATGCACCATCTGGGAAAGAGGAAGGACACATACAAGGAGTATGTAATGGAGCTCCAGTTGGTGGCCAGAAATTTCGAAAACCACTGATACATGACAGCCTCCTCTTCAAGGGTATGGCCTCAGAACCAGCCTCATGGCTTCTCTGCCACAGGCACACAACCTGGGGCTGGCACTCCCATGGACATAGGTGCCGCTCCACAGCAAGGAAAGGGGAAGGGACCCCCTAAGGACAAGTCCCACATCACATGTTTTGGATGTGGCCTCAAGGACCATTATTGAAGTGAGTGCCCTAAACAGGCACAACCACAAGGATGCCCCATCAGGGCTGTAAATGCTGACACTGGACCCGACCCCTGCCTGAAAGCAATGGAAGGGATGAGCTTCGAGCAGATCGTCGCTCACATTAACCAGTTAAAAGAATCGGAGCTGCAGTGAAATTGGGTCCTGCAGACTCTTCTTGTATGCAGACATTTGTTCCTGTTTCCTCTTCTTCTTCTTCTTCTTCTTCTTCTTTTATGGTTTTTGTTCTACTTATGGACTTAAAAATACAAAAGAAAATATAAAAGTCGAAAATAAAAATATAAAAATAGTGTACCAGTAGTCTCTTTCAATTGTTTCTCTTTTCTTGACATTGAGGAACCACAGGAGTTATTTAATGGTTCAGAATCTGTTTCTTTTTCCCTACTTTTACATCATCTGAAGTGGAGTCCTGAAAGGGCTTGGGGCCAGATGTAAAATCATGCCTGCTTAATTCCGCTTGCCATAAAAAACAAAAAAATGTTTCTTTTGATCCCCCAGATCCCAAGGGTAGTAGTGCAAAGACCTCTGTATGGTCTGAAACCCAATGCACACTGAACCTGAAGGATTCTGTGGAGGTCCCTTTGGTCTTGTGGATGAATGCTGGTTCGGCATTCAAGGTTAACACATTACTTGATAGTGGCACTACTGGAGTATTTATAGATAAGGACTTTGTGGAAAGGAACCAGATTCCAAAGGTAGTGCTGCCAAGGGCAGTTGATGTATTTAATGTCGATGGTTCGCCTAATTCCACTGAAGGATTACACATCAAGCTCATCTTCGAGTCTCATACCTTGACCATCATGAGGAACTTCTTGCCGAGATAACTGATCTAGGAGGTAGCACCATGATCTTAGGCCATACGTGGTTACATCAGCACAACCTGCTGATAGATTGGAAAACTGGCAAGGTCAAAATGGGTAGATGTCTGGCTAGATGCCAGCAGTTAGCCCCTAAAACCTTGTTTCGTACACAAGGTCGAGAGGTTCAAAGGAGAAGCCATAGACTCTTATGTAACCTGGATTTGAAATCTAGGAATGGACAAACCAAAAACAGATAAAACCCCTGAGGAACTTGTTCCAAAGGCATACCACGAATATTTATCAGTCTTTTCTGAGAAGGAATCCAAGTGCATGCTGCTTAGGAAACCTTGGGACCATGCTATAGAACTAAAGGAGTCATTTGTACCAAAGAAAGGAAGGTTGATCCCCCTCTCCCCTGATGAGCAAAAAGAAGTCAGTGACTTTGTAGACAGTCAGCTCAAGAAGGGTTATATTTGGCCTAGTAAATCACCACAAACCTCTCCAGTGTTCTTTGTTCCTAAGAAAGATGGAAAGAAGTGAATGGTCCAGGACTATCAATATTTAAATGAACATACCATCAAAAATTCATATCCTCTCCCTTAATATCTCAGCTTGTGGACAAGTTGAAAGGTTGCAAACTCTTCACAAAGATGGATCTTCGCTGGGGTTACAACAACATTAGGATCAAAGAAGGAGATGAGTGGAAAGCTGCTTTCGTATGCCATCACAGTGCCTTCAAACCACTAGTCATGTTCTTTGGGCTTTGTAACTCACCTGCCACATTCCAGAACATGATGAACGACATCTTTGGTGATATGGAAGATGTGCTCATCATCTACATCCATGACCTAATGATATTTACGAAAATGGACAATCAGGAGGAACACAACAGGATTGTGCTGGAGGTGCTTAGAAGGCTAAAGGTAAATGACTTGTTTGTCAAGCCACAGAAGTGTATCTTCAGTCAGCAAGAGGTGGACTTTTTAGGAATGATAGTTGGTGTTAACAGAGTACATATGGACCCTGCCAAAATCTCTGCTGTGCAGGATTAGCCCGTACCTACCAATGTTCATGGAGTTTGCAGCTTCCTCAGCCTAGTGAATTTCTACCAATGATTCATTAAGGACTTCGCACAGATCGCGAAACCCCTAAATAACCTTATGAAGAAGGACCTTCCATTCGTTTGGGATGACAAATGTCAAGTGGCGTTTGACATGCTGAAAGAAGCCTTTACTACTGCCCCTATCCTTATGTTCCCCAATCAGGATCAGAAGTTTCAGTTAGAGATGGACACTTCAGACTATGCCACCAGAGCAGTGCTCTCGGTAGAATGTGATGACAGTCTCTGGAGACCTGTTGCCTACTCTAGTCACTCTCTATCTGGGGCTGAACTTAACTATACGGTTCATGACAAAGAAATGCTGGCCATTATCCACACACTTGAACAATGGCATCATTACCTTGAGGCTACTCCATACCAGTTTGAAATTTGGACAGATCACCACAACCTCAAGTGGTTTATGACTGCACAGAAGCTTCAACCATGCCAGGCGCATTGGGCACAGTACTTTAGTCAGTTTAACTGTGTTATAGTTCACAAGCCCAGAGTCACGATGGGAAGGCCAGATGCCCTGTTGAGACAAGAGGACTTTGTAGAAGGAAAAAAAAGGGCAAAGTTGGAAGAGTTCCTATTTATAAATCCAAGTCAGGTTCACTCGGTAAAGCTAGAAAATCCCTTCATGGAAGATTTGCAGATCGAATCCACTAAAGCCAAAGGAGTCCCTGCTGGATGCGAGCTCCGAGGCAGTCTTCATTACAATGGAGAAAAAGTCTGGGTGCCTAGTGCACTTAGAAGGAAGCTACTTAATGCTCTACATGACTCTCCCCTAACAGGACATTGTGGAATAAAAGGAACTCAGGAGTTAATCACATGCTGGTTCACATGGTCCACCTTAAAGCCCAATGTAGAAGAGTATGTGAAGCATTGCCAAACATGCCAAACCAGCAAGTCTGGAAATAGGCTGCCTGCAGGAGAACTTAAACCTTTACCTGTCCCTGATGGGCCTTGGAGAGAATTAATGACTGACTTTATGGATCTTGGAGTCAAGGGATCTTCTGGGAAGTCCCATGTCCTGGTCATTGTTGATAGATTCTCTAAGGAAGCAGAGTTCATCTGCTGCACTGTGGAAGAAAAAGCTGCTAGTACAGCTTGACTTTACCTGATGCATGTTTGGAAACATCACAGACTTCCAGACTCTATTGTATCAGACAGAGGCCCACAGTTTGCCTCCTCCTTCATGAAGGAACTATTTAAAATGCTGGGAGTACAACAGAAACTCTCTATGGCTTTCCATCCACAGATGGATGGACAAACAGAGCAGTTGAACTGCGAGATTCAACAGTATTTATGGATGTATGCCAACCAACAACAGGCTCGTTGGGAGGAATGGCTACCTTTGGCTCAGTTTGCATACAACAACTCTGCCTCATCTTCTACTGGCAAGTGCCCCTTTGAAGTTACTTGATCCTATAGACCTAGGATGGGTGTCAAACTGACAACATCAAAGGTAGAAGCAGCAGAGGAAGTTGCCAAATCCTGGTTCCAGGTGTCCCAGGACATAAAGGCAAACCTCACCAAAGTGTGTTCCTGGCAGAAGCAACAAGCAGATAGATGCTGCTTGTCTGCCCCTTCCTACTCTGTTGGATCTCAGGTCTGGCTAGCTACAGACCATCTGTCCTTGAAAGAATGGCAGAGCCATTGTAAGTTAGTTATTAAGTGATGCTAGGGAGTGCTGGGGACTCCTAGGGCTTGATAGAACAGGGTCTAGTTCAACCCAAAGGAACTCTGAGCTTGGATCAGTGAAAAGAGTCAAATGAGTGACTGGAGTTGGTCAGAAGGAATGGAGTGATGAAAAGAGTGGAGGATTGCATCTAGGGTCGTCTAGGGGTGCCTCTGAGAGGGCTTTTCGCTGACTTTCATTCGTAGTCTTTGATTTTTGCAGTCTTCGCTGTCTGGTTCTTCTTTTTTTTTTTGTTGTGTACTGTAGACCTACACTAGTGCGCAAAAAATGCTGACTAAGCTACCAAAAATGCGCCACAAAGGTAGGCTAAGTATCACTAATGTAAATCAAAGCAAAAACACAATAGAAAAGATAAAATAATTAAATCACCTCAGTAGGGAGTACTTATTCCCTACACTGTAAACTCTCCGAGAAGTGGATTGGACTGTATGAAGTTCTAGAGGCACTTCCAAATGCTCTTAAATTAAAACTACCACACAACATGAGGATTCACCCAGTTGTGAACGTCTCACAGGTTAAACCCTATCTCAGTGCTCTTGATGGGCAGCCTGTCAACAGGCCTGGACCACAGAGGGTTACTGATGAAGGAGATGTTGAGTACAAGGTTGAATATGTTGTCGACTCCCATTTGAAATGTGGAGCTCTTCAATTCCTTGTGCATTGGAGGGGATACCCTGAAGAAGATCATACTTGGGAGCCAGCCTCTGCCTTGAAGAATTCACAGTTGGTGATCAAGGATTTCTATCAATCCCACCCTGGGGCACCCCGTAAATTATCTCTCCTTTTGTCAGAAAGCTTTGACAGCTTGTTCACACCCATGCCAGAACCGTTTACTACCATTTGTCCTATTTGGTCTTGCCTGGAAGTCGAGCCTTAGGAGGGGATAGTGTAATGACCAGTAGACTTTTTCACTTCCACATTTCCTGCTTGCCCATGTATATCCACCCTCTGGTTAGGGTTACACTTTAGGGATGCTTAGTCATCTCGGACTTTTCCTTTTACTTACTCTTTCATGCTTACATGATACTTAGTAAGGCCATGCCTCATTGCTAGCACATGTTCACATTCATCCAATAGCATAGTTTTCTCTTTTGTTTACTTCTTTCCAGAACATTCTCTTGTGGCAGTACATACAAACAGTAAGGCAGGATATAAGTCCCATTGTTTGTTGTAGCGAGGTTCTCTAATCTAGTTTATTTTGAGCTTGTTTCTCAATCAACAGGTTCCACTCCCATTGCTCTCTGGTTTGAAGTGATAGCTGAGAAGACATTCATCTTTGGTTGCTTCAGCTACAGTATGATCTACTGTTCTCTGCTCTCTCTAATTGTATCCATGATGACTATGATGCGCATCTTGCCTTCTTATTGCAAGATACAGCAGAAGATGCTCCCCATTTGTCCTCTCTTCCAACAGAGTCTCATTCATGATGGTCTTATTTGCTTTACTGAGAGGACAGTTGGGGGGGAATGCAATCCCCTATGCTCCTGTCACCCCACAGACCCCCAAAGCTTGAGCTGACACCTGACACCTGCTGTCCCTTTATGGATGTCCTATATTGGCATCAGATCAGCACTGTCTCTCTGTCATCCCACCTTGGCCTAGAAGCAATTCCTTCAAGATGTGACATGTGCAGCCTCCTCTTAATGTGATTCCAGCGTGCTTACTCAGTTTCTGACAATCCTTGACTCATACTTTGATATTTTAACTGCCCTTGACTCACTTATTGCCAATACTTACCAATCTTTTGGCTCTGCTTACTGATTCTTCACTTTTTTGCTTATTATCCTTACCAGTGCTCACCAACACTTTCTAAGTCAATTACTCACCACTTACATTCCTTACTTATCAGTTACCAATCACTTACCAAGTGTTTGCACCTTGTTTTCCATAGGCAATGCCCCTGTACTGTATATAAACCACTGTACTTAGATAGTTGACAAGGAAGAAGACATCAGAGAGCCCCTCTTGCTTGCATTTCTTCATCTATCAAAGTATTTCATTCATCAGCTTCAGTAGTTGAGGCTTTATCAAGGGTCTAACTGCCATCTACTTTGCTTATTGCCACCTACCATCAATCAGCTTCACATCCAGACCTTCCTGGGCTCAGAATAGCTTAGAACATTGAATTAAGTCATCATCCATCCTTCTGTAGGCTGATAGCAGTCAACCCCTTTGCAATCTCTCACTTTCTTGCTCCCTTCTTCATCAGGAGCACCCCCAACCCTCAGCACTCATCTTTGAGTGTTGTATCTTGCAAAAACTGCCCAAATTAGATCTTCTGCCATCTGGGTACTGCAGAGGCACACCACCACTCACTTCTACTGTCTTTTGTGTTGGTTTTGGTTGGTTTACACCACTGAACCTCACTTTGACTCACACTGGTGTAACCAGTCTCTGGTGCTACATTACACTTAGCTTACCTCCAGTATTTAAGCTGTAGATACTTCTGTCTAGCCCCTCAGTCTGAAATCAATATAGTCTTGTCTCTAAACCCAGACACTTCCTGCCCTCTGTCTCTCAACTGGACTACAGCCCATGCAAGGGAATAGCACTGCTCACTCAGTTACTAAGTCCAACAGTCCACCTGTCTAGTATCCTGACCCTTTCAACCCCTTGACCTGGACTCTGGATTGGCCTCACAACCAGAGACAAACTGGACTGAACACACACGTAAACCATGTGGTCACCTGGTGTGCAGTCTGTGATGTCAGTACAGTGTCTGTATGGTGTTTCAGTACAGTGATATGGTATATTTGTGCATCTAGTGCTGCTTGGGTTGATGCTACTCTTGTCACCAAGATGAAGCAGTGGAATCTAATCATCATCAATGATACACACCATGTGAAAACCCATCTCTACTCATGCCCCCTTGTCCATGCTCTGCCCTTGCTGACTAAGTTCTCTGTGGCTATGCTCCTCTCATCTGCCCCTGGCTCCCCTACTACACTGGTCCTTGGTCTTGTGGTTTCCTCCAGTCCACCTTCTGTTGGACAGCCTGTGCTTTAGCACAACTGGCTTCAGCCACCCTTGGCCCTTGGCATCCAACCCCCTACCTCTGGAACACCACTTCATGTTCTGGGCCACAGAGCTGGCTCCTGACCTCTGGAATTCTGACCCCTGGACTGAAGGGGACCAGATTTGATACAAGTATATATTTTGTCAGACACTCTGAGGCATCTCCAAAATAAAGTTATGTGAAACAGATCACACAATATCAGAATATAATATTTTGCATTTGTCTTCAGAATTATCTTCTGTTCACATCAAAGTATTGATATTTCTCATCTGTCAACCCCTTGAAAGATCAAATGATTCATCTTCCCCTATTTCAAGAACTTCTTTGCTTGTTAAAATACAGAGTCAATTTCTAATGGACTGCAGAGGCAATCTGTAGCTTACACATCTGGTTTTCCCTGGCAATATCCACAAGAATGGGACATAAAAGTCTCCACATCTTCACCATACTCCTGAAAGGCTGCCTCAATGTGTTGGTTAACATTAGCTTGGGCACCTGATGTCTGGTATTCTGTGACAGCAACTGTCAGGTCTGCCTGAAAATGACTCCCTGCCTTGTCTGGCCTGCAACAGGAAGTACAAATATTCAAATACAAGTGTGCAACCTACAATCTTGAGTAATATTATTAAACAATGATGAGGAGATGTGCACTCACCAATCCCATGTTCTACAACAAATTTCATTGAATATTTCTTTGAGGTAGACAATGTAGGCATGTTCAGAGGATTGGTATTGATGGGTAATGGCAGGCTAGTACAATGCAAACACCTATTGCATGTATGGTGGAAGAAATGAGAGAAAACTTACGACCTGAAAAGTATATCCTGAACCCTAAAAGCCAAACTAATAGGAACAGGAGTGCTACAAACCAACTGAAAGCCTTGTTAGCAATTCTCACATGCTGAATTCAGATTGGAACTTGCCATCTGCACAGAATAAATTAGCACTTGTTATCAATCTGCAATCATGATGATCACTAACATCCTGATAGATGTATGGGGTGAGATAATTCTCAGAGAAATTTTCAAGAGTTATGTCCACCTACATCCTAAATGGCTGTATAGAATCAAAAAAACTCTATGCATGCATTAAGAAATCTCACCATCTGTTAGAGGTAAGAACATGGTCAGCATGAATATTGTGCAAAACTCACCACCTGATATCAAAGGCACAATAGGATGGCAAGTAAGGTCAAGAGGAGTGTGAAAATGAACTTCATGTCTCCAATTCTCATGACTTCACTCACTGCCTATGAACACAAGCCCATGGGAGTGGTAGTGAACATAGTCAGCATCCATCCAATGCCATCTGCCATGACCCCACTTACTTGCTATGAACCAAAGACCAGGGTGGCAATGATCATGGTCAGCATGAATGTACCACCTGCAATGATTGCACCCACAAGCTGTAAATCCAAGCACATCAGGGTGGCATGAGCATGGTCAGCATGCATCCCCCAACACCTATTGTGACTGTTGTACTTACACCCTATAAGCCCATCAGGTGGAAGAGAACAAAGTAAGCATGTATCCACCACCAACACAACACCACTCACTTTCTATAAAGCCAAGTCCACAAAGGTGATAGTAACATGGTTAACATGCATCAACTGCTAGTATCACAGCACTCACTCGCTATGCACCCAAGCCCACCAGGATAGCAGTAAGCTCACATGGTCAGTATGCATGTACCCACCACCTGTTATGACTACACTCACATCCTATGAACCAAAGTCCATTAGGGTAACAGTGGAAATGGTCAGCATGCATCCTCCACCACCTCATGACCCTACTCACAGGCTATGGATCCAAATCCAAAACAGTGGCAGTGAACATAATCAGCATGAATGCATCCACCACTACCTCCCATCATTCCACTCACAACCTATGGATCCATCACAGTAGAAATGAACATGGTCAGCATGCATCACCTGCCATGACTCTACTCACTTGCTATGAACCCAAGTCCAACAGCATGTCAGTCAACATGGTCAGCATCCATCCACTGCCACATCCCAAGACCACACTCACTCCCTATGAACCCCAATGCATCCAGGTAAAAATGAACATGGTTAGCACCTATTCTCTACCATTTGTCATGACTCCACTCACTTTCTGTAACCCCAGTCCATCAGGGTGGCAATAAACATGGTTAGCATGCATCCACCACCTGTTATGCCTCCACTCACAAGCTAGGAATGCAGGTCCAACAGAGTGCAGGGAACATGATCAGTATAAATCAGCCACCACTAGATATATTAAGTCCACTCACTGGCTATGCACCAAATCCACCAGGGCACAATGAACATGGTCAGCATTCAACTGCTCACCACCTGACACCTGTCATGACTACACTTACATCCTATCATCCAACATCCACCAGGAGGACAGTGAACATGGTCAGTATGTATGATCACCACCACCTGCCATGACTCCACTTACAAGCTATGCACCCAAGTCCATTAGGGTAGTAGTGACCATGTCAGCAGGCATCCACCCACTACCCATCATTGCTACACTCACATTCTATGAGCCCAGGTCCATTGGTGGTGGTAAACATACATCATTACTATGCATCCATCACCATCTGCCATGACACCACCCACCTCCTATGAAGCCAGGTAAACCAGGGTGGTAGTAAACATGGTCACCACACATCCATCAGCTGCAATCACTTCACTCACATACTATGAACCCAAGGCCAGGAGAGCAGAAAAACATTATCAGCATTCATTCATCATCTGCCATCACCTCACTCACTCCCTATGAACTCAAATTCACCAGGGTAGCAGTCAACATGGTCAGTATGCATCCTCTACCACCTGCCATGAGTCTACTCACACCCTATGGCATCCACCAGGATAGCAGTGAAGATGATTAGTGTCCCTCCATCACCTCCCTCCATGACTCCACTCACTGGCTATGAACCCAAGTTCATCAGGGCAATAGTGGAAATAATCAGCATGATCCACCACCTGCCATGACCCTACTCACCAGCTACACCCATCAGGGTGGCAAGAAACACAGTCAGCACACATCCACCACCACATCCCACACCTCCACTTACCAACTATGAGTCCATCAGGACAGCAGTGAATATGGTCAGCACATATCTACCCTCACCTCCCATGACTCCACTCACTTGCTAAGAGCCAAAGTCCAATAGTATGTCAGTCAACATGGTCAGCATCCATCCCCCACTAGCACCTGCCAGGATTCTGCTCACTTTCTATGACCCCCAAGTCCACCACAGTGGCAGTGAACATCAACAGTTTGTAGCCACCACTTTGTCATGTCTCCACTCACAAGCTATGAACCCAAGTCCATCAGAATGACATTGAATATGATTAGCATGATCCACTACCACTTTTCATGATTCCACTTACATACTAAGAAAGTCAACCAAGGTAGCAATGAACATGGTTACCATGCATCCACCAGCCACCTGTGATGAATACACTTACATCCTATCAACCCATCCCCAAGAAGTTTGCAAGGAGTATAGTCAACATACTTCTCTACCTGCCATGCCACCACTCACCTCCTATGAATTGAAGTCCAGCATGGTAGAAGTGAACATGGTTAGCATCCATTCACTTCTACCCACAATGGCTCCACTCACTCCCTACAACATCAAGCCCACCAGGGTAGCAGTGGCCATGGTCAGCAAGCATCCCTCTCCACCTTCCATGACTCTGCTCACCCACTGTAAAGTCATGCCCACCCACATATCAATGAACAAGGTCAGCACACATCCTCCACCACTGCCATGATTCCACTCACAAGCTATGAATCCAAGTCCACCAGTGCCAATGAACATGGTCAGAATGTATCAAATAAACATTCCTAATTTTACCCACAAACTATTCACTGATGAGTATATCTCATTCAAACACAACAGTATTTTCTTACATATGGAAACCATGATATAAGGAGCACTGAGAGTTTTTCAGGTTCCAACTGGCCATACTCCTTCATAGCACCCTTCAACCCCCTTGCACTTGTCAGTATGTTTTATGTGTTGATATCCACAACTTACTCCATTATAGTATATTCAATGCACAGTCCCAGGTTAGACTGCTGTGTTGATATGAGGAGTTTTTGTAGCCCTTCCTCCCTCAGAGCATTTGCTGTGCACCTTAGTAAAGGTGTACAATCTGCACCCTCTTCATCCATTCCTGCAGTGATTGTTGAGTGGTTGGCCAGAGTAATGATAATATATGGCATCCCTACCAGTGAGTGTCAAATAGTCATGAGGTGGAAACCTGCAGAAATCCAACCAATGCTTGAGCTTGGCAATATGGTAATCCAGGATCTCTTTTGCTAACGCTGCTTCCCTTGATTCATCATCTATGCTCAACCCTTCCTGCTCGAGCTGCTGAACAGCCTCAAGCTCTAAGCTATCAGCCTTTGTTTGCAGCACAATCACAGGGACTGTGACAAAAAAAGAAACATTGTATAGTCACACACAGAGAATATGTATATTTACACACCATGCCCTGTATCACATTCTTCAAAAAACTTTGTTTCAGCAGCTGTAACCATCCTGTGACTGTCAGTCAATGGGATGCAATACCTAAATTACAATCACTAGATATGCCAACACAAGCCACTCATGTCACACTTACCAGATGGCATGTATTCTCTTGTCTAGTTTGGCAGTCTTGGCACGATCCATCACAAATTCCTTCATCTTATCAAACTGCTCTTCACTTCCAGCTTCAAACCCACGTGAGTCATGGAATACAAAGCGTGAATTACTCCGAAAGACTAATTCATCCTCAATGTTGTGGTAGCCACGCTGGACCCACTCAATGGTATGTTGCATCATACTCCAGATGATAACCTCACCTTTAGTGAACCCTGTACAAGAGTGGGATCCACCTGAATATAGCCCAACATATCATTAATCTGAAGGAAGTACAGAGTGGATCACGCATACCTTGTGTCCTTCTCCATCGAAAATTTCTGGTTGATCCGTAGTGTTGCAAACTCTCTGCAAGATTGTTGTTTTCCCAGCATTTGCTCTACCAATGACAAGGACACGAAAACGGTGAATACGATCAACATGCTCCTTAGCTTTTGCATTATCCAGATAATAGGCGGGCCACGAAGGGGATAGCTCTTGTTATTATTGTTAGACTTGTCTCGCTTATCACAAGTAAAACCTGCACCTGAAGAAACGTCACCCATGCACACAAGATCAGGAGTGTCCACATCACCTCCGGGAGAACGTAGGTCCATAGCTTGAGCCTCAGTCGCGACAGAAATGCCTGTACTACTTGGTGGAGAACCTGGGCAAGCAGTTTCCGCAGGTGGGGCAGAGATGGACATCTCACTACGACTAGGGAGAGAACATGTGCGAGTGTTTTCAATCGATGCCCCAATAGAGATATGTTTGTTGCCTGGAGGAGTATCTAGACAGTAACTTCAGTCAGTGCACGAGTATGAATGTAAACATTTCCCAGCACACCCGGCTGATTAGCTACAGTAGAATCTAGTTGATAACCAGACCGGAACAAGGTTGTCTCTGGTTATTAAAGTTAGACTTCTCTCATTCGTCACAACTTGTATAACATGCCTGTGGGTATGTCTCCAGTGCACGCAGGGACGAGGGCACCAGTACTATTTGGCAAAAAACCTGGGTAAGTAGCGTCAGCAGATACGTGAAAAGACATATAGAAGTAGACGTGCAATCACCCTGAGCAGGCACAGGAGCGAGAACATCTGTAACCATGCTAGCGTTAGGGTGAGAAGGTGGAGGAGTGGTTTCGATCGGCGTGGTGGTAACGCGAACATCTGCATTACCTGGAGGAGGTCGACGGTAACTTCGGTTAGCACAATGCACTGCATTTCCTGGGGACATACGTGGCTGGGTAGCTTCAGTGGGTGTGCGAGGTTGTGAAGTGGCTTTGTAGCCACTCCTAGCTCGAGGTGCCCGTGAACACCATAATCCGCTGAGACCCCCGGATGGGGAACCTAGACGGCAACTCCAACTAACGCAAGAACGTGAACGTCTGTGTTGCTGAAGCGTGCCGGGTTGAGTAGCTTCAACGGGAAAGGAGACCTGTGGAACTGTGTCGTCGCTCAGAACCCAAGAACGCGACCGCCGTAGACACCATAATCCACTGAAACACCCGGGAGCCATAAATAATGAAAAGGCGAGGATCTTAGATTCTATGGAGAGCAGTAAGCGTATGATTTCGGGGGGATGGGAGTGGACGAGTGGAAAGGGCGTGGACCACACTGCGCGGCGACTTGCAAGCGCCCATCGATAAGCTGGGCTGCACGCTGAGATGAGTTCTCCCAAACTTTCATCACCATAACTCATGACCTGCAATATATCCAACTCTCAAAACGTAGTATGTACTTACCAAAGGCAACTCTTTGAAGTCCACTTCACGGGAATCAGGACTACCGTCAAATCACTAAGGTATTCTGTGGCGTCTTTCCTACTACTTATCGTCTCAACAACCAATCGGAGGAACTTGGCTTTTCAAGAGAAGAGACTACCACAGATCAATTAACCGTGGTCCAAGACTCCATGTAGCAGAACGGCTTGCACTGATGAGTTGTTGATTCCTGCCTAGTGTTGTTTTACGACTCACAGGACTAGCCTCCACACTCCCAGACAGAGACCGACAAAAAGGGTGGATGTGCAGAGGAGCCTCAGCATTTTATCGAAAGAAACTAAGTGGCGACCGTTCGTGTCATCGGCTGTCCCGCTTCATTCGTTGGTATCCATGAGACCTTACGGTGTCTGGGTACTCGCATTATCGCAACTGGACTCTCCTACATCACATACATATTACAGCGAGTCTTCTTTTCCATACGATTACTTCTATCGGAGGCATTTCTTCGCGTCTACCAAACTCTTGGCTTCCGTGCAGGAAGCAGCTCTTCCAACGGTTCACCAATTTTTTGTCTGAGCGCAGTTCATCTTCGCCCCCGTGGAATGTCTGGAAGACTTATGATCACGCTTCACAGTCTTGATACAGCCAAAGGACTGCTTGAAGGACTAATTCTATGACATACGGTAACGACCCTCGTGGACATGCTATCATAGCAGTAGTCGGAATATAGGAGGAGCGGCCCGTCTTGACTCTCGGTACTGGATGTTCCGAGACTGAGTCATACCAATTCGCACGGTTGTCACTTTTTCACTCGATTATGACGATAATCTGTTTGAGAAAATCGTCCCCGACGACGACAAACTACTTCGCATCTCTTCCACCATCAAGAGCAACAAAGTGACAAAAGCTGTAGTCAAACTAATACGAACTACCATGCTCATAGGCGAGTGATCGACCAGATAACCCAATTGCTTCACAGGACACCCTTTCCTGGCCACATCCTGCAATTAGTTCCTATGTCCCCTCAGCGTCCTTGTCATCACACCATATCCATCGTTGTGCACTCAGTACTCTCGAGTAAAGTTCACCACTCGGACATAGAACGCGCTCTCTTTTCATTTCAGCTAGCCTCACAACAGCCGGGTGTGCGTAGATAGAACTTAACGTCTGACAGAAGTATTAAGCCATGATCCCCAATTCAAGGCGGAGCGTCTAAAACAGTCACCGGGAATGGCGGACCGGTGGGGAAGGCAAATTTATTCTCCAGCAGACGCCGATCTCACATCCACCTTCTCGCGCACCTCACATCCATTCCCGGCCGATTCATTTGTTTCAGTCCCGTAAGACCGGTACACCCACGTGATCCTGTGTGCCTCCGACGACGTCACTCATGGTACTCCCCGTTTGCTAGAGACTCATCCGCCACTCATATGTACAAGCGCAGGCGCAGCGGCTGAGAATCTTGCGCCTTTCAAGTAGTTCATCATGTCCCGGAGGTAATCCACCCCGTTCATACGCTAATCTGCATTATGGAAGTTGGTTTGACATGGCAAGCACACATGTTGCATACAGGTCTCAGTTAACCCCAACATTATGCGTCGTTCAGGTAACCCCACGACCCGCTGCCGATGTAGTATTAGCACTCCGGGTATCAAAGCCACCCCCACAAGTGTGAGGGGTGGCCTAAATGCGAGGAGATCACGACTTGAGCATGATACATTCCTCTCACTTCCTGAAAATGCGTGCAGCTCTTCCAAGCGATCGATATCATTCATCCAGTCAGTGGAGAGGTCACTAGGACACTGATCTTCGCGCTTGTAAAGTATGTACACGTTTGCAAGGATGTACTCGACGAGCCTGGGGTTCCTGATATCACCAAGGGTAAGCCAATCGCACGATCGGGGGACGTCTCCTACAGAAGACTCGGTGACGTGGAAAACTATACCACGATGCTAAATACTTACGTTTGTAATACTATCATCCGCGTGCATCCGTGTTAGTGGGGATGATGGCATGGTGTTCAGTGTTGAATCACTGCCAAACCGATGGATATATTCTCTTGGACAACTACTTATCGCTTACCTCCAAACAACCTGCCTCGGTTTTGGCTGTCTTGCACACATACCATAAGAGGAACAAACGGCTGTGTGAAGTAAAACGGATGCTGATTCAGGGTGAAACAACCTCATGTATATTTTCCGTTTAAATCTCTCTGTGGGCGACTTGGAAGGTCAGAAAATGTACTCTGATTGGCTTGCTGTGGACTCCAGAGCTCGTGGCTCAGTCACATCGTCCCATCGCACAGATTCAGCGATCATAGGCTGTGCTATAGGTGTGTACACCGTATCAACGCAATCGCTGCTCTTGTTCTTTATCCCCCGGGGTCTCTTTTTAGTAGGTGTCAATTCCAAGCTGCAGTATTCCTGTGGTCCACGCGACTTAATGGGTGAGGCAATCGACGAAATTCGAGACGCGATAAACGATCGAAAAATATTCGAGAAACTCGATGCGCCCGCTTTGAGTCCTAGGGATGTATAATTCTGGTTATGTTGTTGTCCTTGCCATGCTGTTCCCCGTCTAGAAGCATTGTGTGTGGGCTCACCACGCGTCGTCATACTGCCTTCCCTCTGTCATTCTTTCTTGTACCGAAGCCGTCCAGCAGTACGTCGCTCGCGCCCACCGTGTCTATTGTCTTCAATCACTGAGGAGTCATCATCCTGGCTCTGTACTGCAGGGATGCCCTTACAACGCTTTGACAGCACTGCCTGCCCAGGGATTGTATTTTACTATGAATTGTCGCGGCGATTTTTTGAGTGTTACTCATTCCCTTTCTCCCTTTCTACCTCTGCTCAACCAGACCGACGTGGGCGGCGTCTTCCACGACAAGGCTAATTGGTAACTCGCAAATTGATACGTTCTCGCTGCAATGAGCCCGCGCGACGAGCTTAGATATTGGCGCAACCTCGCGATGCAGCGGGGACACGAAAGCCTTGACCCCGACTACATTGAAAATGCTATAAGAGACATATATGAACATGATCTCCTCCCCGGCGATGGCGATATTCGTCAAACCAGGCGCTCTCGTACCCCGCATCCTCCTCATGCTCATCCCCCGCATATCCCTCACGCCGGTACCTCGCATGGCACGTATGGAAATGAAGCTTATCCTCGCGCCCCGACCCAAACTCGTACACAATCCCGTCGACCAGTCACATCTCCAGAAGAGGTGTTGACCCCTGTCACTCCCTCTAGTACGACACGTGATCAGCTCCCACATAATACCCGGACAAGATATTCCTCCTCAGGAATCGAATCTAATTCGCTACAACAACCTCCTTATCATCGCTCGCCTCCACCTTATCAGGAACAGCCACACAACTCACATACACCCACATACCATCGAACAACGGAATTCGACCCCTATCCTTCACACGGTCCCCACCACTCTTTCCCGCCATTCTTGAATGAAGGTATTCAGATTAATCCAGGTACGTGGGTCCAGTTCCTCCAGCTTTCGACGCCACATATCCTAATATGGGTTACAGAACCAACGCTATTAATTCACTATATACAATGGAGTCCGCCGTTCGCCCGCGACACCTCAGAAACGTGGCGAACACTACAACGAAGTCCTGCAACCACCCCCGGATTATATGCATTCCGTTTTCCTCTTCGTCCACTACCCTACCTCGATGTGCCAGCGGATACCTTCTGGGCCGGAGATACCGTGTCTGGGCAAGAACCCGCGTCAGCACAACAAGGGGCTGTGCCGCCAGTGCAACAACCACCTGATACCTACACGGAAGCCCGTCTATGGAGTGGGTGGCTCCTCTCTAGTCCATCCTCATGGCGGCCCACATGGGCACCGGCCGTTACACCTGGCTCTGGTAGGGTCCCGCATTGGAATCCAGGCACCTGGCCACCAGTACCACGGGCCACTGAGGTTCCCATCCAACTCTCCCCATGGCTTGCTCCAAACCCCATAGATCCCAATGTTCCCCAGATAGAATGGGATCTGGGTACGCATCCCGCAACAGCCCGATGGTTCACTGGTGCGCATGTTATTCTTCCCCTGGACTCGTCAGGGGGTGGGAGCATGAGCGCTGGAATAGGCCAAGAACCAGCGACCTCGCCTGCATCTGACAAGCTTTTTGTGCTATGTGATGTTAGCTCGATAAACAGATTCTGGGGCCCAATCGTCATCGAACGACCGGGCGGAAGAGTCACGATTGGTGACCTTCTAGAAGGTATCTACATCTTCTTCCAGATGCACCTTTCACGTGCAGAAGTGGCCTATATCTCCTCTCTCGGGCCAGAATATTATCGTTTACCACTAGCTGCTTATCAGAGGAGGGTGGCACAAAGGCCGTCTGGAGTACCAAGAGATCGGGATGGGAGGGATGGGATAAGGAGGGTGGATTGTCTTGGGGATGGAAGGCGGTGGTGGGGTGCCTGGGTAACACATAACCCGAATGGCACATGGCAGTTAAATCTGGGACTTAGCTTAAACCGCGATAGTATAAGGGTCACTAGACCATCACGCACTTAAAGCAATGATATTTAAAAAAAAAATCTGGGACTAGTGAACCTTCCTCACTGAAATATATGACCGGTGCTTTCATATGATATGCCAGGTACTGCTGTATCAGACTCTCAGGATACATAGTGGGGAACTGACAACAACATCAGCTAGGGTGCGAATGATCAGCCGCCCCTGGCGGCTAATTTCGGAAACGAGGGGGAACGTGAACGCGCATTACAATACATTTCCACAGATCATCAACTTTGGAACGCCGTTTTGTACCAGTGCGGTACATCGCATTTGTCGCGCAAGTCTGATATGATCATCCAGTGATCGGATTCAATATTCAATCTCCACACGGCTGTATTCTATTTTTTCTTATGGCTGGGAGCTGTCACAGCGCAGCCCTATCTCAGTAAAAATTCTGATATTACGTATATGTATACTTCGCTAATTCGTCATGGATGCGGGGCGACCAACCATATGCAAAGGGCCTGATAGCAACTGCTACCTTAGTTCTTTCTCCTTATCTTCTAATGACAAACTCACTGACTCGGAATTTCGATGGCATCGCCGTATGTTATCATTACGGTGCACACTACCGCTTCTCTGTACACTGCTGATCGCATCAGAGAGAGCCTCCAGCTCAGTTATTTATATGTTGTACTGCCCAGGCTATGCAGTGCCTGCGAGTACGGCGGAAACATTTTACGACGAAATCACAATATTTACGGCCATTGCCTTGAAGTAAAAATAGAACAGGAATATATTGGTGCTAATTATAGCACTACCGCCACAGGGCGGTTACGTACCAAAATATGACCGTTGATCGGTAGTTCCCATTCAATTCAATATATTCGTGAAGGTTGCAGTGATTCAATGTCGCCTCAGTCCATGAGAGTTGCATCAGACAGCAACAGATCACAGCCATGGATGGCAGCCACAGAGACTCCGACTCTTCAACGGGTGCAGGTTGTATAGCCTTGTCGATCTACCTGGTTGTTATAAAATGACCATGGACTGGTCATGGGGGAAGCAATCACACCAACCACTCCAAGTCCTTTCGTCTTTTTTTACCCCTCCACTTGATCTCTGTTATATCGTCCTAGATGGATAGACCACCCGTACCCATTACCTCACTCACCCCCGAGCTTGCTGAGCAGCTCCGCGGACGCGCGCTGGACGTGCTTTCGTACCTCGTCAAGACCAACTCTGCTACTACCTACTTCAAGGAATCCGACGTTCTTTCACGGTTTCGGTCTGCGCTTCATCTCACCGATGGTAGTAGCAATGGTTTACTGCAGGCAGTTGACCAGACTTGCTCCGCCAAAGAGTTGTTCGAGGTCTATCACAATAACGTGGCATTGAGTGTCTACGAGGACTACCTTCCCTTTATCTCGCGTTTCTTCGAGCAGCCATGCAAAAAGTCCTCGGTAGAGAACCTCATGGCCCCCGGACTTCCCTGCTTCATTGCGCACTCCTCCGGCACTTCAGGTGGTGCAACGAAGCACTTCCCAAAGTACCGCCACCCGGACCATATGTCGATGTCCACGTCCGAGGCGATGAAAATGTCGAACCCGACGAGCAAGAGCGGGGGCAAGAACTGCATCATGTATTCTCTGGGATACCGGCAGGTCGTGGCTCCGCTGGATGAGGACGGAAATATGGACGGACAGATTCCTGTGTGCCTGATGACAAGCGGCGTCATTCGGGTGAGCAATAATATGGTATGTCGTGTTGACAGAGCAGACTTTTCTAGCATGTGCTGACAACATTCACTTACCAGGTGGTCGAGAGGGACGCTATCTACTCTACCATAAAGGGTGAGTATATGAGTTCTGCGTCTGCATAGCGTCTGAGTGATCCATCCTCGCCTGCAGTTCCCAATTGCTCGTCGCCCCTCGCTGTCTCCTTCATCCCAAATTACAAGTCTTTCTTGTTCATGCATGCTCTCTTTGCCTTGGTGGAGCCCAAGCTCGAGACCATCAATACCTTGTTCACCACTACGTGCAGGGACCTATGTCGTGCTATACATGACCACTGGGATGACTTCATTCATTGCATCGAAACCGGTATAATCCCGGACCTTGAAGGCATTGAACAAGTGAAGGACAACCTTCAGGTTGGTCGGCAAGATTGCATACGAGGTTCCAATGATGCTAACTCTTTGATCGACAGCGTTTCCTTAAACCTAATCCCGATCGGGCGGGGGAGCTGCGGGAGATCGGAAGGGCGACTGGAACCCCGGGATGGTTCCGACAGATTTGGCCAGAGTTACGTGCCATCCTGGCAACTGCCAGCGGTCCATTCGCCACTGTCATCCCAGAGGTATTACCTCTCGCCCCCATTTCTTAGATGCACGGCTTCTGACACCCATAACTAGATTAGGCACTACATTGGACCTGATGTGTCTCTCCAAACTTTGAGTATTGCTAGTAGTGAAGCATTCCTTGCCCTGGCATATGACCCAACGGACCTCAATCTATACAAGATCGTGGGTTCCGACGACGTAATCGAGTTCTTACCTGTGGACGAGCCTGAGGAGTCGAAATATCTTGCCCAAACGGTACTCCTGCCACAGGCTTGTGCACGTGTGACTAATGCTGACCCTTGTACCAGTGGAACGTCGAACTGGGTAAGAAGTACGAAGTGGTTCTCACGACGAGAGACGGGTTCTGGCGGTACCGCCTGGGCGATGTTGTCAACGTCGTTGGATTTGATCCTCGCGATGGGCAGCCTCTCGTCAGATATATCGAGGTATGTTTCCTAGATTTCCAGTCTATCCGTTTTTTTTTGATCGTCTCCATTCTGTAGCGCCGAAAGTAAGTATTCTGCAATATTGGTGTAACGACTATTCAAGATGGGTTATCATTTTTAGCATGCATATCCGAATTGCAAACGAGGTGACAACAGAGACGCAGCTGCGTAGTGTCATCGATACGACGTCAGACCTTCTGGGAGGAGTGTCTGAATTCTGTGTTTGCACTGATTACCGTGAGAGCGTTGGTCGGTATGCTTTCTTTGTGGAACTACAGGGAAATCTTGGTAAGTCTTGTGGAACGCTCTAGGATTATACTCAGACTGATATGTACCTTCCTCTCCAAGGAAAAGACAGTGCTGCCACGCCTGCTGCATTGCACGATGAACTCCAGAAGCTCAACGAGAATTACCTTCGAGACAGTCAATCCGGGAAAATCGGCGTCCCGGCTGTTAGGGTGCTCAGACCGGGTACCTTTGGGGATTTCAGAGAGTGGAAGATCAGGACCAACAACATCGCTGCCGGGCAGGTGAAGGTTCCCATTGTCGTTTGGGATGACGTCAATCGTGCATGGTTGGAAGAACGAGTGATGCGTGATATTTAACTTGAAGGTGGGGAAGAGCACGGTGAATGTGAATATACTTAGTTGAACGATGTTGTTCTGTTGGATAATTTTCCATGGTCACTGTACACTACCAAAGGCTACGTGCAACTTTGTCTAACCTGATGATTACGTAATTCAACACAGCGATGTTGATCGCACCTTCAACTTACATAAGACAGCCATTGGCTCTTCGCTCGCTACCGAGCGACTCGCAGATGCACTGAATCGGCCAGTCGGTGCATTCAGCCAGTCCACAAATATTAATGCTCTTGTATTCTATTTCTTTATCGACAACACGCCAAATAGCACTGACGTAATGCAACGCTTCGATGGCTTCACAAACGTCATCGACACCTTGCATACGTCCGTGCAATTGAAAACGATCCGTGGATAAGTGTATTTTCTCAGTGATTTCTGAACAGTCCGAGGACTTCATTAGCAGCGTCCACCACGGGCATGGGAACGGGCACGGTAGCGACGTTGAACTCTTTTTCCTCCTACTCAAGATATGATATTTCAAAGGTGAACCCGTCACCTGTGGGGACCAGAGTGGCTCAACTGAGTTTGTGCGGTGTTCGTTCGCCAGGAGCAGAAGTGTGTTATTCCTATGTCAGAATTGAGACGGATGCTTTGACCTCTGGACCTCAAAAAGTACGGTGCGTGATGTCAATCGAATACTTCACACTCCAGCCCTGAAAGACCAAAAGTAAGTATCGATACCTTTCTCGCGTTGCGTCGGACTATGATGAGTCAATAGCCCCTGAATCCAGTGTTGTAAAGGGCACGGATTCTGTGACCTTTTTCAACGCCGGATCCAGAGAAGCTTCCTCTTCCCATATTCGACCTACCTTGCTCTAAGCTCTGCATACAACGTGTGCCAAGGACGCCCGTCAGGCATTTATGCCACTCACTCGCGCTCATAGGGAATCCAGATGGTACATCTGATTTGGCTATCGAGACTAAGCAGAACAACTTTCCACACCTTGCAAATGCATATGTTGCCCTATTAGTTCCCTCGTGCTTCTCTCACCGTTCTTCCCCATTATCCCTTCTGGAGACATCAAGTCTGTTCAGCTCCAGCATATACCGTACGGTTGTTCCATATCTCCCATAATGACCACTTCCGCTTATGATGACGGTCGCGTTCCGCTATACAGGAAGAATCGGGGAGGTATATGTACGTAACCTCAGAATTTTCTCCAACATGAGGGTAACACAGTGCCAGTTCCCAGCAATGAGAATATAACCTCATGGCGATTTGAACGACCATGAATGTACGACAAAAGTGATGTACAAAATGGTGTACGACATCCGGTGATCTGTAAAATTATTATCATGTGCGTTTTCATTCCCGCCCAGGGCTTGCTTCACCGACAGCATACCTTCAATCGCTACCGCTCGCGGGTTGTCACATCAATAAGTTCATCAACCTGCGAGAAGCTCAACCTGTTCGCGTGACGACTGTGCAGTGCTCATATGCACCTTGATTAATATTTTTGTCAGTTGTCCCCGCTCATGCTTGAAAGTCTGATGACGTACCTGGCAAATCGTGGTGTATGCTCAACACAGATGATAGCACGGGTACGCATGCACCCCCATGAAAGTACCGGTTATGTATTCCGGTGTGCAGGGTTCATGAATCCCAAATTTAAATGCCACGTCTCATCTGAATTATAGGTCACCCACACCCCCCACCACCACCTCCGATCCCCAAGACAATCCACCCGTCGCATCCCCTCCCTCCATTCCCAATCTCTCAACACACCCAAACGTCTCTGCGTCGTCCTCCTCTGGTAAGCGTCTACTAGTAAACCATAATTGTTTGGTTCTAGAGAGGAGATATGTTCGACTTCGGCAGCTGTAAGGTGTGTTTGGAAGAACGCATATATACGTTCGAGAAGGTCACGAATCGTGACTCTTCCTCCCGGTCGTTCGATGACGATCGGGCCCCAGAGTTGGCTGATCCAGCCAACGTCACATAGCACAATTATTCTCTCGGACGGAGGTAGTGTCGCTGGTTCGCGATCTATTCCAGTGCCCGTGCTCCCACCCCCTCCCGAGTCCAAGGGTAGGATAATGTGTGCACCGGTGACACGTCGAGCTGTCGTGGGATGTGTACTCACATCCCATTCTATTTGGGGAACACCCGGGTTTACCGGGTTGGGAATGAGCCATGGGGCTAGTCGGACAGGAACGTCAGTGGGCCAGGGTAAAGGTGGCCATGTCCCAGGACTCCATTGGGGGACGCTCTCTGAACCGGGTGCAACGCCCGGTGCCAACGGAGGCAACCACGGAGATGGACCAGAAAGAGGCCATCCACCCAATACATAGCCTGCCGTGTACGGACCAGGTGGTTGCTGCACCGGCGCTGAGGCAGGGGGCGGTGCAGGTGCAGATCCGGGCGTTTGTCCATATCTGGTATTTCCGGTCCGGAACGTTCCCGCTGGCACATAGGGGTATAGGCGTGGGTAGGGTAGTGAATGAGCAGGAATATGGAACGCATATAGCCCGGAGGTGGGTGCAGGGGGGGCTTGCGGTACTTGCGACGTCCCTGGCGTGTTATGGTCGAATGGCGGATGCCATGGTGCTTGGTAATTCGATAGCATTGGTTCTACAATTGCCAAGAATATGTGGCGTCAAAAGCTGTAGAGTTAAACCCACGTACCCGGATTGATCCGAATTCCTTCATTCAAAGGTGGCTGGTGTGTGTGCGAAGGACGGGCAGAGTTGAACTCTGTCACTCGATGGTACGCGGGTATATGCGAGCTGTGTGGCTGTTGTTGGAAAGACGGGGGTGGGTGGAGATACGGAGGTTGGGGTAGCGGATGAAATTGGGTTCCCGAGTAGGGATAGCCTGTCCAGGTAGATGACGGATGATCACGTGGGGTACTGGGGGGAATGACAGGGGTTACCACCTCTTCTGGGAGTGGGACTGGTCTCAGGAATGGAGCACGAGTTTGACTCTGGGCACGGGGATGAGGTTCGTCGCCACGATGTCCGCGCGAGGTATGAGCACGAGGGATGTGAGGGGTGTAAGCACGATGAGGATGCGGGGTACGAGATCGCCTGGTTTGATGAATATCATGATCGCTGCGGCGAAAGTTGTTTTCGTATATGTCCCTGATAGCACTGTTAATGTAATCGGGGTCGAGTCCCTCATGTCCCCGCCGCATGGCGAGGTCACGCCAATATCTAACTTCATCGTCGTGTGGATTCATTGTGGCGCGCACGCATCTATTCACGTGTTACCACAGGTCTCGTCGTAGAGGCAGAGGCCGCCGTCCAGCGGGTCTGAGACCGTCGTCTACGTCGGTCAGGTTGAACAGAGGGGTAGAAAGGGAGGGAGTGGCACCTAAGGAATCTCACCCAGTAAAATACAGTCCCTGGGCAGGCAGTGCTGTCGACGCGTCGTAAGGGCATCCCCGCAGTGCAGAGCCAGGATGATGCCCCTCGCTTTGACCACTCAGTGAATGAATACAAGAAGAGACACGGGCGGCGGGAGCGACGTATCGATAACTGCCCCAGAACGACGTCGGCACGACAAAGAATGGACGTAAGGTCGTGTGGCGGCGTGCCCGTAGCAGGGCCGTACACGCACAGTGCTTGCCAGACAGGGGGACAGCATGACTATGACAGCAACATAACCGGATTTATGCATCCTCAGGACTCAAAACAGACGCGACGAGTTTCTCGAGTCCATCTCGAGCTTCCGTCGCGTTTTGATTTTCGCCGATTGCCTCATCCTACCGGACGCGTATCGACCACAGGAATACTGCGGCTGGAATTTGACACCTGCTAAAGAGGGATCGATAAGGAACAAGTACAGCGATTCCGTCGATACTGCTTACTCCACAGTACAAGCACAGCCCGCGACCACTGTGAATCTGTGCGTCGACTCAAGGTGACTGGGCCACAAGCTGTAGGATCCAAGGGACATCGAATATACACCTTTCTGGGCCTCTGGGCTTCCCCAAGCAGATCTAACAATTCCTAAAAATGCTGACGAGGGACTCACGGGGAACGGACTATTGTCCTTCAGAACCAGCAGGAAAAGGAAACCCGACTTCCTCCGTTTACAGGGCACAGCCACATATTCCTCTTATGGTATGTATGACCGGCCAAGTGGCGTGGGAAGCAGTTGAAACGTCCGGCCAAGATATTAAATCCGTGGGTTCGTAAACCCACCGAGAAGATGCAATAAAGGGATGGCTGTCAACTTACTTTTCCAAAGAACATGGCACAACTAGCACTGGTCGCAATGACCCAGAACGCGCCCACAATCCTCACTAGAACGTGGAGATACACCCGGATGCAGTTCCGCTCTCCCCGTACACAGCTACTTCATTATGCGTCCCACCTATCCTCCGGGTCTTTTTCCTCCCCACAATGGTTTCATTCGTAAAACTCTACTACCATACAGCTTCTCATTCCGCCACACAATCGATGATAACAGATCTCTTACATCGATAAGAGACACTCCCTCCTTGTAGTGCTTTCGTTTGAAAGACTTCGTAACTATGGACACCACACACTCTCTCTCCAAATGTGTCCAGGAGCCTGTCCGGAGGGCTTTGGTATGTAACATCGTGGTATACAGTGGTTTACCAGTGGTCATACAGAATTCTCCCCTTGTCTACGACTGCTCATTGTTCTCTAATGCTTGCTTGATCTTCCCTTTTTCTTGTTCCCACACTGGTCTAGGTAACCTGAAGGCATCACCGATTCTTGCGTACGAGATATCCCCTAAACGCGCGATCGGCTTATACTTGGTGATATCGACAACCCCGCGTTCATTGAGGACATCCTTGCGAACGTGGATATACTTCACACGTGCGAGGATCAGTGTTGTAGTGATTTCCCCGCTGACGGGATGAGTGACATCGATCGCTTGGAAGAACTTCACATATTGGTAGAAGTGAGAGGAAAGTGTCACCACAGACCCTACGATCTCTTACCTCGCATTCCATGCTGAACGCACTCTCCTTGACACGCGGGGCCTTGACATGAATCTAAGAAACAAGGTAACCAGGGGCATATCATATATTCGTAGCTCAGCTACACCCACGCTTGGCACTTTTGTCAGCCCGCTAATAGTCCATTCGTCGAATTCAGGCGGAGCGTCGATGGACGTTGCGTTTGCGTTCTCGGCGAATGGCTCGCTGATGATGTTGATGGTAAAGCCTAGACCATTCCTCACATTTGTGGGCGTGTCTTTGACACGCGGAGTATTACTGCATGAGAACGAAACGAGCGGCGGGTTATGGGTTACCTAAACGACGTGTATTGTTGTGGTCAAACAGACACGAGAGTACAACATATGAACTTACCATATTGAACCAACTTTCATAACGTATTAGAACAGTGTTTGAACAAGATGGATCTCCTACGGGACTAACGATCGTACCTGAAAGTGGCGAGGTTCTCCACTCCGCTCTCAGAGACGGAAGAGACGAATGCTATGGGTCGAGGTACAATCGCACTGATCATAAGTGGGTATAGTCGCCTACAAAGGTTGTCTTTACGCTCCGATGTCAAATGACAGGGTGAAATTCCAGGACTTACGAGGTATCTTCGTCCGTATTGATCACCTTCCACCCTTGTTCTTCTCCTTCCAACCATTTCCGCCCAGACTCCGTACTTTCGATCTTCTGACCGAACGTCCATGAAGTATTAGGTGTTTCGGTGAACTTGGTGCGGGCATCATGGTTGAAGGGAGGTAGGGACATTGCGGGTGTTTGATAGCGTCGACTGGATGATAAAGCCATCTTCATATAGGTATCCATGGGCCGATAGCACGCCATCAGACGGCGGCACTTTGTAATTCCATTGATCATGATCACCGCGCACGGTCGCAAACGGCAACAGTGTGATCCAAGGAGTAGCTCTCAGCCAAATGGTTTATCAGCTTCAGTCAGCATAATTACCTTTTCCCAGCACTTGCTCCTCCACTTCTGAAAAAGCGAGCACCAGTCTGTTCAGCCACCATGCTCTGAGAGGGAATATCACATACCATTGTAGTAAATTTTCTATAGAGACAGGATAATTGTCAATTAAACACGTAGATTGTTTGACATGCACATATTCATGTTCCAAGCCCAACATGCATTTGCTATCTAATACTGCAGCGCGAAACAAAGAATCAGAAGAAAGCTACATAACCTTTTACATTCCATTTGCTGAGCCCCATGCCCTACCGAATGGTAGAGAAGTAGAAACACAACAAAAAGAAAGCAAAAGAAGCCAAGGATACAATGAAGATCCCCTGACGACGCAAGCCGGTAAGGTGCAATAGCAAGGTCATCGCGTCACCCGGAGTTGCAAGCAGAGCTCACAGGCGACATAGGGCGGCAAAAATTTGCTAACCAACTAAAGGGGGCAGTGCCCCCGTTACAGCGGTTATGCTGTAAAGAACAGATACTACACTTGATCTAAGCCAAAAGGCCAGAGTGGTAAGGATTTAGGGATGTGCAGCTCGGGCTTATATAGGATTTCAGAGTGCGCACGGACCATCGGAATTTTTGTGCCGTTTCTTTCCTATTCAGGGCAATGGGGAGGTATCCAGATTTGGACGACATGAACGTCAAAGTCGCGATCGGGACGTACGATGCTGCAACTGTATTAGCTTAGCGATGCATGTTTTTTGCCGATGCCCTCCCGAGGTACTGTGCGCATTTCTCCTCTACACGTTTTTTGTGTGCCGCGCACATTTTCGGAGTTCATTCTCACAACATAAACCATACTGCGTATTTCTCTAGCAACTTGTCCTAGCAGTCATCGAATAACTCCCTCACTTAACGTCAACAACATGACCGCTGCTCCGAGTCCCCAACACCATCCAATGTTTTATTACCCTGACGGCACTCATGTTCTTCGGGTGAGCTATATGTACCTCCCCTTTCTACTTACTGCTCATCATCGAAATGGCATAATATTGCCTGTAGGTTGAAAATACGTTATTTAAAGTCCACGGAAGCATTCTCTCGGACAAATCCATGACTTTCAGGGATATGTTAGGCACCAATAGCGATGCCGGACTCGTCCCAGTTGACGGAAAAAGTGATGAGCAGCCAATCATCATCTCTGAAGTCACGGCTGAAGGGTTCGAATTATTCCTCTCAGTTTGCTACAACAAGTAAGTCTGTTCAACCTACGAGCGTTGTACATCGTCATGAACCATATTGTTATTCTCAGGTGGCGTCCGGACACTGCAAAAATGCAGGACGAAACGATATTTCAGCTGCTCGAAGTAAGTTGGAAGTACCAGTCGAAGGCTGCTCGTGATTACGCCCTCGATCAACTCGAAAACCGCCGCCAGGCTATACATCCCGCCAAGCTAATCTCCATCTCGCTGAAATATCACATTAAGGAGACCTTCCAATATGCATTCAGCCGGCTTATTCCGCTTCTCCTGAACGACTTAGATTGCAACCTTCTTACCCACCCTGTCTGGAACACTCTCGCCATGGTCAAAGAGAAACTTGACATTCATCGCCGCATTGTGGCATGTGAACCCCCATCGATGATCCACTCCAAGCGTTGCCAGGACCGGAAGTCCTGCACCAATGACTGGCGACAGGTCTGGTGGAATGGCATGGGTCGATCTCTGCTCGACGGACGTAACCCTCTCTCATACGCTGATGCAATGCAACAATTCCAACAAGTCGATTACGGACGTGTCTGTCCAGACTGCTGGAGACACATGCTTGATTTTTGCAAATCGGAGAAGGCGTTCGTTCATGAACGCATACTTATTGAAGCCACTTCTCAGGATTTGGCGGGTCGTCTTATCAAGGAACCTCTGTTCGACGATGTGCTCTATTCAGTCGACATGTAACGAATTCATCTTAAGGCTTCTGTACTTCGCATGTGGACGGCTCACATAAATTTCGCGCACTATATTTTTTACATATAGGGTGGACTCCGAGCGTGCGCCGTGAGGGTAGGAGAAATACTTGCGGCGTCGCGCTCGGACCTCGTAGTAAACGTCATTCTTTTCACATTACACAGGAACTCTAATTCTGCGGTGTTCGCACTGCCAGATCAACTGTGGATAGTCCGTATAATGATATGTAATAATGATATCCGTCACAACGTACAGAATCAACCACGAGAAATAGTAGTATGCGGTCTATAGTCCAAATGATACGACAAAATTCACCCATCCCACCTATGAAAACGCCCGATCGGCGATTGGAAAACGTTCGAAATACGTTGAAGAATGATATCAAGAGAATCCCTATATCTGAAAGGGAAGAACTCCGAACGCACACCACTCGCAGACTTGCCGCGAACGCTAAGAGTCGTCGGAATCGAGACAGCGTTCGCCGTACCCATATCCGTTTTCGGAGGTGGAGGGGGACCAACGACGTGTGCAGCTATGGGGAGGTTACGACCATTTCGGATACGTGTGGCCACCCAACATCGAAAGACGTCGTCCGTGCGGAAGTAATATTCGGGGCCATCGAAACAGCTACCGCTAAATGCGACGTGGAATCCAAGCTTCGAAAGGAGTTTCGACGTGAATCGCTGTAGAGTAATGTCCTCCGGAACGCGAACTTTCCACGTGTCATCGGTGTCTTGAACATATACCTTGATGATGATCATCCCGTCAACAGGGGCCCACTTTGGTAGAGAATCGCGTCGTTCCTCGGTGGTCGCACCCGTGGAGCCGTTGTCGGATGGCCGTTCGCAGCCGATAAGTTCTTCCACGCGCTTGACGTGCAAAGCCTGGCTCCGACGATGAGTGGGGATGAGTATCGTTACGTATTCCGACGCGCCAGGCAGCGGGTGAACTTCCTCGTGCTCGACGCGCTCGACTGGTGCTGGAGATGTCGAGAGAGGGTCCGTAGCGTGAGATCCGGGGTCTACCTGCTTTCTCTGGCTCAGACTTGCCAACGAGTCCCAGCTGCTCGACATTGCAGGAGACGAAGAAAGGGATGGTGCGCTTGTATTCAAATCGTGAACAAGACTATCGTCGTCCTTGGCACACTCGTCAGAAGGGAAAAAAGATATATCGTAGCGGAGTTCCCGCAGAATCACGTCTAACTCGATGTCGGCATCTTCGTTCGGGCTCTCGGAGTAATGGCTCTCGCCCCCCTCCTGTTTTTCCACAGGAGTCGTAATCGTAGTCGCGTTATCGGCGCCGACGTTTGGAAGGTCGCATGTGACGCCAGCGTCATCATCCGAATGCCTTGCCGTGTCGTCTTCTGGACTGTCGGCCATCGAGGGTTTCGCAGTAAATCGTAAAAATTGACAGTCGTTTTCGGTTTCGACGACAACGACGGCGTTAAGCGTTTCTTGACAAGTCCGCCCCCAAATCGATGCACGGACAGTATCTGTGAGTGGACCAACATCTATACCGACTTCCTCGATGATCAGAGATCGCGACTCCGGATCGTTCGCCCCTTCTGTGTCCGATGAGGAACGTATATATCTAAGTAGACCAACATCGATGTCAGCTTCGTCGATGATCGGCGATTGCGTCTCCAGTTCGTTCGCGCGTTCATCGTCTGATGAGGAACGTGTATTTGCAAGTGGACCAACGTCGATGTCAGCTTCGTCGACGACCGGCGATTGCGTCTCCAGGTCGTTCGCGCATTCTTCGTCTGATAAGGGGCGTGCGTCTGCAAGTGGATCAACGTCGGTGTTAGCTTCATCCACAATCAGTAATCGCGTCTCCAGGTCGTTCGCGTATTCTTCATCTAACGAGGAGCGTGGATCTCTAAGTGGATCGACGTCGACGTCAGCCTCGTCGACAACCAGCAATTGCGTCTCTGGTTGGTTCGCATATTTTTGATCCAAGGAGAGTCGTTTACACGGTGGCCGCATCGGACTTGCAGGACCACTAGTCGGCAGTCGAACCTTGACTGGAGGAGAGAATCGAACCGCAGGAGGATACCACGCAGGCCCCGGAATACCAAGGTAAGAGCCTGGGCGGTGAGACGAGCCAACGAGTTCGAGAGAGAAGTCGTAGCTTTTGCTGATAGTGTCCTCGTCTTCGTCTTCGTCTTCATCTTCGTTTTCGTTTTCGTCTTCGACGTCGACCTCGTCGTTTTCATCATCAAGGACGTACAAGTCAGCAAGGGAACCGAACGATATCTCGAGCTCTGGATCCCCGGAGACAGCACATCGGCCTTGCTCTACGCTACAGGCGGATTCCCCAGAATCATCATCGCCACATTCGTCGATATCACTATCGTCCTCATCCGAAAAGGTGGAATGAAGAGATACCACCGCACTTCCAGTATGCTCGTCCTTGTGGGCCTCGCTGGGCTGAAGGACGTCAGATCTGTAGGGTCTCGTCGTCACGTACTCACTTCACACTCTCCTAAGCGTTCTTCATCTGTTCCCGCCCGAAGCGTGTCAGTTCCTGAGGCGCACTCGGGAGCCTGTACGGAGCGGAGCATGTTAAGTGCGCCACTTATGACAAAGAAGAGGCATACCGAGTCGTTGGCTGCATCAACTTCGTTAACAGTTTCATGGCTTATTCGAGCCTCCTCCGACGTTCCAATACTCGTCTACGGAGGATAAGTACATATGGTACAAGATATTCGTACACCTACCTTGCGTACTACTGCCGGCGTGCAACGAACGCTCTGTGCGTTGTGTGATTGGGGTATATCGGAAAGCTAACCGAACGATGAGTGCAAGTGCACGATGCCAACACGAACACTAACCTGAACGTCAACCTCGTTCGTCTCACTGCTCTCCGGGACAGGATCTGCCTCAGGGATGGGGGAGCTTGTCCGGAGGCGTGAACGCTTCATATTGTATGGACGGGGCCTGCGGTGCAAAGGAAGACCACCAGGGGCGTATGTATTGAAGCCACTCGGTCGGCGTGGAGGATGATCTCCCGGTTGGTATGCATTGAGGCCGCTGAGTCGATATACAGCGAGACTACCCGGACGATACTCGCCAAAACGATGTGATCGATGCGAATATGGACGATCTGCGAAGTGCACACGGGGATACCTTGGGCGGTACGTCGCAGGCCAAGGACGAACTGGATCTCTGGGCGGGAGCGCGGGCAAAGGGTCTTGGTGGCTGGAAGTCGCGGTACGGCCAGTCCGGAGTGACCCAAGACATCGAGGAGAGTACCAGTGAGACGGGGATCGACTGCTGGGATCGGTGGAGGATGACGAGTTCCGGCGGCGTTCCCGACAGAAGTAACGTGCGATGGAAAGAAGAGTCACGGTGAGAATAACGACGCATATGACTGCCAGCACGACGACTGAGGTATCTGTGTGGCCCTCTGCACGCTTGACATGACAAAGGACGGCCGAGCGAGCGTTGACGACAGGTACCAGGGTAGGAGACATGGTGGGCGAAG
The DNA here is from genome assembly GCA_024663395.1 of Pisolithus tinctorius. Taxonomy (NCBI): domain Eukaryota; kingdom Fungi; phylum Basidiomycota; class Agaricomycetes; order Boletales; family Pisolithaceae; genus Pisolithus; species Pisolithus tinctorius. Next base: position 803,626 of record JANFAH010000027.1, on the reverse strand, counting down.
AAAGAAAACCGGGCGGGGGGTAGAAAACAGGGGGGAGGATACATTTTTTATATATGTGCTGTCCCTGTCAGCCACCCGTGCAAGCTTGCGGAGGCAACACATTCCGACACACACTTGCATACTGCGGGACTGTACGCTCTTCTAAGATACGCAAGCAGGGAGGAACAGTCCCTGGACGTCGTGTACCGATATCCCTGAGCATCTACGGGATGAGCCAAATGACGAGCAACGTTAACCCTCCAAAAGCACCTGGAAGTAGCACACTCGCCATTCAGAACGATCAGACTTCCAATAAGACACGCGTAGTACGTACGCAGCGAAGTTTCAGCATCGTTTGTGTGGAGTAATGTTCGCAGTCATCATCGAGTCCATCGGTGAGGAATCCAACTGTCCGACTTACGTAATTCAGTGACGGGGTCTTTGAACAAGTTGTCTTCCCGAGGTGCGTCAGATTTTCAGATGCGACCTCGAACTTACCCTATTGCTAGTACTGACTCATCCCAGAAGGTTATCTCTGTATCCTTCCGGGGCGAGTCTCTCAGTTGGGTTAGAGACTAGTAAAATTGAAAGAGTCCGCGGAACATATCTTGAAGCTCGAAGCGTTGGTGACATTTGTATTGACCTTCGCAGTCGTCAGTGAGACCTGCGAAGCCCCTATTTTGCCTTGACACGATTAGCCATGCACGGCGCATGGTAAGGGTAAGCTCGTGTGGTGGTCTTCTGCCTCAATCCTAGGATGTTCAGTTCACGTGTGGACCACCACTCGATACCGCCTGTACGCCTCGCTGGACTCGCACGTTCAACACCCTGGTCGTTTCTCTCATGTCCGACAGCACCGTTTCAGCTACAGCAAGTAGCTACTCAAAGCACTCGGAATTTTATACTCACACAATCACCTTCCTCGTACGTCTCGCTTCTGCCTTCTGTTCTCATATTCCAACGCGCCCTTCTACTAGGTAGAGGATTCGCTGTTCCGGATTTCCAGGGAGCCGTCAGAGGCCGAGTCCACTGTCTTCAGGGACATGTTTCTACTCCCCCAAGGTGAATCCGAGACAGTTGAAGGACAGAGTGATACGTGCGCCGTGATTCTGCAAGACATTTCTAAGAAGGAATTTGAAAGTTTGTTGCAAGCCCTCATGTACAGGTCAGTGTGTGCACTCACGTAATTTACACCCGTAGTTGACGTTCATGCCATGCACCGGAAAACATGGGACAAATAGGGGTTCGGATTTGGACCGCGGCCAATGGATCTCGGTCCTCAAGTTGTCTACGATGTGGGAGTTCGTTGGGTTGCGTAATGCTGCTATTCAACATTTGGACATTCCTTCCAAGCCGGTCGACCCTATAGACAAAGTGGTGCTCGCTTTGCAATACAACGTCAGAGAGTGGCTACTCCCCGCTTTTCTGGCGCTAGCCAAAAGACCCACACCGATCAGTATAGAAGAAGGGCGTTGTATCGGCTTCGAAAACGCGCTGAAGTTGGCTTTAGTGCGAGAGAAACTTCGGCTAGAGATGGTCGTGGAAGAATTCGCATTCACCTACAAGGATCGTACTCGGACGCAGCAATACAGCACTCGACGCCTTGTCCTCGGCGATAGGGACAAAGAAGCTGAAAGCCTCGACTACACCCCGTTCATACGCGAAGTTTTTAGTCCATAGTTGTAGGATATGACTACTACCTGCGTGGTGTGTATATAACCTGGTCCTTCATCTATATATCTACTTCCACCAGCAAGTACTCCTGCGCGAGGAGAGATCTCATGCCAGTACCATTTGATAGCTGCAGGACGTAAGTGGAGACACGTCCGGAAACTCACTCCGCAGCTATTTCCGCAAGCCACCTTATCTTGGGAATCGATGCGGTGACGTTAAGGGCGTGGGTGACTCAACGACACCGCTCGGCCCGGGCCCACGAGTAGAGCCTGGGCCCTACTAACGACAGCGTACTCCCGCAGCAGAGGTTACTTGTGCGGTATGTATGCATACATAGTGTTCTCCACGACAACCGACCTACTTGTAAATACGAGAACGACTACTGATTACGTTTCAGTCAATCCTGGAAGGATTGACCAAGGCCCGAGTTGGGGTCTACGTGCAATCACTATTCACCGGGTCGTGCTAACACTTACTAGTATTCGCATTGTTCAGATCTATTTATTCCAGTAATTGTGATGAGCACGGATGTATTGATAGAGAAGATACGACTCACTCCCTCCACACTGCCACATACAAATATCTTGTGAGCAGGGAAAAACCTAAACCCCGATACCTCTGGGCCGGCCCTGCCTAACGCTTACATTTGAATCGTTGTGCCACGGCGACTATGAGGGTTGAACGTGCCAAACGCCAGAGATGGCTGGTGTTTTCGTAAGGAGGTTTCAGACGGACACCCCTTCCACTCACCCAAACGCAAGCTCAAGTCCACATATATAGACCGACGAAAATATATTCACACCAACCTTTACCTCGTTCGCATCCATCTGCACGTAACCTCCGATTTCGAAGTGGAAAAGCGGAGAAAAACATCTAAGTGAAGTAGGAAGCGTGATTGGACGGGAAAAATGACAAATCTTTTTCCAATCTGTCCATTCGTACAATTGTTACGATACCGCAGGGGGATAGTGCAGGATGAGAGAGGGGGGTTGCGAGAGTTTGCGTAGGGGACGACGAAAGGGAGGGGAGAAGGGAGTATGGTCAAGACAACAAAACAAAGACAGGCACCGCACCGGGAACCACGATCTCCAAGAACATCCGTCACTTTACCAACTTCTAGCGCAAAGTACGTTGGATGTCTCGCACAGCGTGAGGGGATGGGAGACGGGTGGAATATACGATAGAGGAAAAGAAACCATGAGTGTGGAAGCTCGCGTGGTGAAGAAGTAGGTGGATGGGACGGACTGATAAGTCTTTCTCCATCGTCGCGGGTATTCATCGTCCAACTTCCACCGACCGACTCTTTTTTCCCATACCATTACCGTTCCCGACACCCACGATTACCGCCCGTTGCAGCAGACCGGTCCTAGCTGGAAAGATTAAACGAAAGAGAACGAGGAGACCCGCACAACGTGACCCATCACAACGAAACGAGGTTGACCAAACACCACCTCTCCCACTCCACTTTCGTCGGTAAGCGTATGTATGCACGTACATAGTTAGAGGAAATCCTCCGCGCGTGCACGTTTCTTCCCGCGAAATTCTTCTGTGCCACTGGCCATTTGATCTTGTGATGGTGTGGTATTCGTTGCATCGCTGGCGAAGTAGTACTTCGCAGAACGTCCACGCTTCTCTTCCTGTGAGCACAAAAAAAGGGTGGACCCGTGAGCAAGCCATGGCCAAAACAGACGAAGTGAGGGTGAAAAACGCAGTACATACAGGGGAGAAATTGGGATCTGCATATTTTTTCAAGTCGGTCTTCTTCTTGAAAGGTCCATACTTTTGCTCGAGAGCAGGATTAGGAAGTACAAGTGGCGGTGAGAGGGACACCGCCGGTGGCTGTAGTGCTGTGGCTGCGGGAGGCACAGACCCTGTAGGTGGAGCTGAAGCAGGCGTCCCATTCATAGGCGCGACTGGCGAAGATGAGCTCGCAGGCACGAAGGTGGGCGGCGGAAGAGGCGGACGGGAAACGCCAGGAGGGAATGGTGGTGCACCTGGGGGAAGCATTCCAGGTGGTGGCAGCAGACCCGGAGGCGGCATAGGAAAGCCAGGGGGTGGAGAGCTGGAAAGTAGAATTAGATATGAACAACTATAAAAGCTACATCACAAGACATACCCAGGAGGGAATCCTGGAATGCCAGGGAATGGAGAAGCCATTGGAGGGACGCCCGGGAAAGGTCCTGGAGGGAGAAAACCGGGCATGAACGGTGGCGAAGAAATGCCGGGAAGCCCAGGAGGCGGCGATGCACCTAGAGGGGTGATGCCAGGAGTAGGAGCAGGTGGTACAGCATATGCGGTCGGAGCGGTATTGTAAACTGCAGAAGTTGCCTCTGGAGCAGGAGCAGCAGCCGGTGCATCGCTCGATGCACCCATGAGTGCCTTGCGGGCTTCCAACTGGGCACGCAGCTCATCCTCCGAAAGAGGTCGGTTGTCGATCTTGGGACGCTTTGGTTGGGGTTGGGAAATGGAACCCGCAGCGAGGCCAAGTTCGATTTCCCTGCGGCGTTTATAGTCTGCGACGTCAGGTGCAGGAATACCTTCCATACCAAAGATTTCCACTTCATAGCCGTCCCGACCGGGGCAATGCGTTCTCGATTCGAGGCAGGCTGAGGCGGATCAGTAAGATGGAAGGAGATATAGGAACACGACTGCGCACTTTTCTGGTTCGAGTATGTGCACTTGCCGAACGTGAACTGCAAGACCACCGGCGGTATTCAGACGGCGAGGGCACATGCCACACTTGAAGTGTTTCGCCTTTTGATGTTGCATGAGGACAAGGCGTCAGTGAGCGGCACACAGCAGACGCCAGACGAGTAGGCTGACCTTTTTCATCTTCAAACTCACGCTCGCAGTACCAACACCAAGGACGAAGAACCTAGATATTTCGTTAAGTAGGATGTTTTATTATCGGGTTGATCGGTGTCGGTTTTGACTTTACGGCAAGGGCTCCATGTCTCAGTAACCTAGTAGAAGACCAGGGCCTGTACAAGGACCCTGGGTCAATAAGATCCAGCACACTATCCTCTCACAAGCGGAAAACTTCCATGTTGTCGCGATCGACCAGTATTTCGTACCTCAGAACTGAATAGCGACTCGTGTGTCTTCTTGATCCATATTGCATACTCCTGCTGACGTACCTGCACAGCCGACGTGAGAGGCATATCGCATTCACCCCTAAATGTATTCTTCCTCTCCCTCCTAAGCTTGCTGTGTTGATCGTGTCCTGGCGACCTTCGCGAGAGTCATTGCGAAATATACCCTTTCCGAAGCCGGTGGCATTGATGTCACTCCCAGACCCTCCGGCAGTGTCCTCATCGGTAGGTATGACTTTACTACCCAACAACCCTCCGAGTGCAGAGTCGCAGCCGCCTTCCTCCTTGCCGATGCAGAAGGGAACGAGGACAGCACCTCCGAGCCCTTCACATTCTTGACTGGTGCAACCATCGCATCCGTATCTTTCGCTTGCACCCTCTACATCCTCGTATACGTCATCTCTGAACGTACTCGTCTCAGCACCTCATCCACCCCGATCTTCACATCGCCGCGCGTCCCACTCAGTCTCTCTTGTCGAGTAAGATTCATCGTTGCTCTCACCACCACCTTTCTCTCCTCGTTCACCGGCGTTCTCAGACAGTGGAGCGGACACACATAAGCTTCATCACCAGCGTCGCGCGTCTTCACCTGCGCGCTCAGAAAGTATCACCTCATCGGCCAGAATGCGGAGTAGAATGGATGCGTTAGCTTGTCTTGAAGGTAGGGGAAGATTGGGAATGCGGGGCCGTGGGCGTGGAGATGGACGCTGAAAGAGTAACTTCATGAGTATGAGCGATGGCGAGGACGAAGAGGGTGACGGCGAGAGCAACCGACGGGATATAATTGTTACTCGCCCTCGGGGAGAGGAGATACGGCTCGCGCCGACCATTTGTGTTGAGGGCGTAGGCTTGATGGGGGAAGTCGAGGATGAAGGAGCTGAGGAAGGGCAGAGCCCTCCCAATTCTTCGTGTCTCTTCGTGAGCAACAAAGTACGGCCTGGACCAGACGATAATCAGCGTATCCGGAAACGATTCTCGCCCTCACCTGCACGGTCTGTGCCGTTATTTTTATTCGGGACGACGCTCGTTGTTGGACCTTCTGCGTCGGCAAGCAGTTCGTCCCTTCCCGCCATGTCCACCTCGGCCCCAGCTGCATCCTACCTTGTAGGCAATGTTGTCGGAGCTTCACCTGCCTCCACGGCCATGTTTCGCGGACGCAAACGACGGAGTACGCTTGAATCATGGTTTCCCCTGCGTAGTTTCATCGATCTGAAGGCCGATCCGGACGAGCGCGTGTCTTCGTGGAAGTGGAGAAGTTTTATCGAGATTGGCGTTGCCTGATTGTAAATCCCCCTTGCGACGTGGTATGATATTCCCCCCACGATGTTTCTTACTGTTCGTATTCTATCTAGCTGTCCTATTCACTTTGCTTACCGGATACACGGGATGTACCCGAATTACCCTCATCCATTCCGTTGACTTTTGATTTCCTTAGACGCTTCTAATTGTGGTTTCTTGCGCATTACTCTGCCGAACATCTAGTTTCGGGCTCCAAAATTACATGCTAATCTCTCTTTTTCTTTCGCCGTTCACCACTCTTACATATGATCTCTTGCAATCTCTAATATGTCCAGTTCTATCTTTCCTTACGATACACTCAATTATGACCACAGACACCCGAGCAGTATAGATCGAAGAATGCAATAGTAGTGTCGACTTGACAAACTATTTTCTGAATCAGAACGTGTACTCGTGTCGGAAAAAGCCGCCACCTTGAGATCGACCAGCAACAGTCCGCAACTCCACGCCCTCTCCACGTGTCCATCTTCATCTCGAACTATACGCTTATTACTCCTGCGACATATCAAGAACTTCAACGTTTCATTATTCATGGCTCCTGAATGGTTCAAGGCGTTGTGTTGTATTCGACAACCGCCTTCTCCGAGCGACGACGCAGTTGATCGTCAAGTTCCTGCTCCCATTGGAGCTGCTCAGCCCCCAGCCAGTACAGATCCCGTTCTTGTGCTGACTGAAGTTCCTGTCGAAGGCTCTGGCTCTCTCTCGACCAGTATTGGGGACGTTCGTGCTGACACGGCAGTCGAGAACACTCGCGCACGTTCTCTGGGCCCTAGCCCTAGCCCTAGAGACACGAACATTCCCGTGCCTGCCTCTATTCAAGGTGGTTGCACTGTGTTCTTTATGTGGTTCCTAAGCGTACTTAGTTACTTGACCAGGTTCTCCGTCAAACAGTACAGGTGCTCTCGCTCCTGCACTAATCGAGGCGCAACCTACTGTTCCATGTTCTCCGGAAGAGAGTACGGATACTCCTGTTCCTGCACACACTGAAGAAGTAGCCGCGGGTAAGCGTTGTACTTGCTGCTCACTGCTCACGGGACAAGTCTGGGAACCTTGACCAGCAGCGTCAACCGCCATATCCCCAATGATTAGCTTAGATCCTGCGCAAGCGAGAGAGCACATCGATCGCATCGATCGCTTTCGCATTCTGGTCATGGGCAGAGCCAATGCAGGTAAAACGACAATCCTGCAGAGGGTCTGTAATACTACGGATCAACCAGAAATTTTTAATGGGGAAGGAGAGAAGGTGTGTATGTTTCCTGGTATTTGCTCGAGATTAACTACGTGTCGGGCTTTATTCAGGTGGATGCTACCTTGGTGCAGGGTTCACTAAAGGTGAACTGACTTCATGAATATTCTGCAATGTACGCTGAATGGTTGAATGCATCCAGCGTGGTGAACACAACATTGAGGATGAGCTGGTTTTCAAGAGTAACCGACGCTTTGTGTTCCATGACTCACGTGGATTCGAGGCCGGAAGTGAAGGGGAGTTTGAGGTGATGAAGGAATTCGTGATGGATCGCGCCAAGACAATGAAGCTGGACAAGAGAATCCATGCCATATGGTAGGAACACTGCATCTGACACCCTAAGCAAAGTGACATGGTTTCTGTGATGGATTTAGGTTTTGCATTCCTTTGAATGAAAGCCACAGGATGGTCACAGCTGCAGAAAAGAAGTTTTTTGATATGTGTGATACAGGGCATGGTGTGTATATTGACCATACTCTCATTGATGGTTTTAAATTTCACTTTTCTGTCACAGTCCCTGTAATTGTATTGCTAACAAAAACAGATACATTGGCCTTGGATGCCTTCATGGAAGTTGTTGATGATGGTTTGGATGAAGAGGGTGCAACAGAAAGGGCTGCAGAGGTAGAGAAAAGGAAGTTGATGGAGTGTCTCATAAAGGTCAAGGGTTGGTTGAATAAGTCAAGGTTTCCACCGCATGACTATCTGTCACTCACTGGTGAGTATCCTAACCATCACCTGAGAATGGCACACCCTTGACAGGAAATGACTGCAGGAATGCAAGAAGAGGGTGCTGATTGCACAATGCTACTGACATGCACAGCAAATGCATTAAATGAGGAAGGACTGCAGCAGCTCCTCATATCAACACAGCAATCTAATCTAGGACTGTGTATGGAGTTTGCAATAACAAAGTAGGTGAGACAGCTGAAGGATAAGAATGTGCTAATATGTGCAAGGACACTGAAGAACTGCATGCATGGCATGGTGGGCAAGATTACACCAGCAGGTCTTGCATATTATCTCTCAAGATGGTTTCCATATGTAAGAAGATAATGAGTGGATTGGAGGAGGTACTGATTTTCAACAGAGAGTGTGTAACATTGTAAAAAAGAGGATATGATGAATACTAATGTGGCTGTGGCATTGGGTGGATAGAATGTGAGTGGATCAGGTGCTGGAGGTTCTGGAAGCATTCTGACCATGTTCACTCCCACCCTCTTGGACTTGCATTCATAGAAAGTGAGTGGAACCATGGCAGGTGGTGGAAGCATTCTGAGCATGTTTGCTCCCACCCTTTTGTACTTGCATTCATAGTCTGTGAGTGGAGCCATGGCAGGTGGTGGAAGCATTCTGACTATGTTCACTCCCACCCTTTTGGACTTGCATTCATAGTTTGTGAGTGGAGCCATGGCAGGTGGTGGAAGCATTCTGACTATGTTCATTCCCACCCTTTTGGACTTGCATTCATAGACTGTGAGTGGAGCCATGGTAGGTGGTGGAAGAATTCTGACCATGTTCACTCCCACCCTTTTGGACTTGCATTCATAGGGAGTGAGTGGAGCCATGGCAGGTGGTGGAAGCATTCTGACCATGTTCACTCCCACCCTTTTGGACTTGCATTCATAGATTGTGAGTGGAGCCATGGCAGGTGGTGGAAGCATTCTGACCATGTTCACTCCCACCCTTTTGGACTTGCATTCATAGATTGTGAGTGGAGCCATGGCAGGTGGTGGAAGCATTCTGACCATGTTCACTCTCACCCTTTTGGACTTGCATTCATAGGTTGTGAGTGGAGCCATGGCAGGTGGTGGAAGCATTCTGACCATGTTCACTCCCACCCTTTTGGACTTGCATTCATAGTCTGTGAGTGGAGCCATGGCAGGTGGTGGAAGCATTCTGACCATGTTCACTCCCACCCTTTTGGATTTGCATTTGTAGGAAGTGAGTGGAGCCATGGCAGGTGGTGGAAGCATTCTGATCATGTTCACTCCCACCCTTTTGGACTTGCATTCATAGGGAGTGAGTGGAGCCATGGCAGGTGGTGGAAGCATGCTGACCATGTTCACTCCCACCCTTTTGGACTTGCATTCATAGTTGGTGAGTGGAGCCATGGCAGGTGGTGTAAGCATTTTGACCATGTTCACTCCCACCCTTTTGGACTGGCATTCATAGGGAGTGAGTGGAGCCATGGCAGGTGGTGGAAGCATTCTGACCATGTTCACTCCCACCCTTTTGGACTTGCATTCATAGTTTGTGAGTGGAGCCATGGCAGGTGGTGGAAGCATTCTGACCATGTTCACTCCCACCCTCTTGGACTTGCATTCATAGGAAGTGAGTGGAGCCATGGCAGGTGGTGGAAGCATTCTGACCATGTTCACTCCCACCCTTTTGGACTTGCATTCATAGGAAGTGAGTGGAGCCATGGCAGGTGGTGGAAGCATTCTGACCATGTTCACTCCCACCCTTTTGGACTTGCATTCATAGAAAGTGAGTGGAACTGTGGCAGGTGGTGGAAGCATTCTGACCATGTTCACTCCCACCCTTTTGGACTTGCATTCATAGGGAGTGAGTGGAGCCATGGCAGGTGGTGGAAGCATTCTGACCATGTTCACTCCCACCCTCTTGGACTTGCATTCATAGTCTGTGAGTGGAGCCATGGCAGGTGGTGGAAGCATTCTGACCATGTTCACTCCCACCCTCTTGGACTTGCATTCATAGTTTGTGAGTGGAGCCATGGCAGGTGGTGGAAGCATTCTGACTATGTTCACTCCCACCCTCTTGGACTTGCATTCATAGTTTGTGAGTGGAGCCATGGCAGGTGGTGGAAGCATTTTGACCATGTTCACTCCCACCCTTTTGGACTTGCATTCATAGGAAGTGAGTGGAGCCATGGCAGGTGGTGGAAGCATTCTGACCATGTTCACTCCCACCCTTTTGGACTTGCATTCATAGAAAGTGAGTGGAGCCATGGCAGGTGGTGGAAGCATTCTGACCATGTTCACTCCCACCCTTTTGGACTTGCATTCATAGAAAGTGAGTGGAACTGTGGCAGGTGGTGGAAGCATTCTGACCATGTTCACTCCCACCCTTTTGGACTTGCATTCATAGATTGTGAGTGGAGCCATGGCAGGTGGTGGAAGCATTCTGACCATGTTCACTCCCACCCTTTTGTACTTGCATTCATAGGAAGTGAGTGGAGCCATGGCAGGTGGTGGAAGCATTCTGACCATGTTCACTCCCACCCTTTTGGACTTGCATTCATAGGTTGTGAGTGGAGCCATGGCAGGTGGTGTAAGCATTCTGACCATGTTCACTCCCACCCTCTTGTACTTGCATTCATAGGAAGTGAGTGGAGCCATGGCAGGTGGTGGAAGCATTCTGACCATGTTCACTCCCACCCTTTTGGACTTGCATTCATAGTCTGTGAGTGGAGCCATGGCAGGTGGTGGAAGCATTCTGACCATGTTCACTCCCACCCTTTTGGACTTGCATTCATAGTTTGTGAGTGGAGCCATGGCAGGTGGTGGAAGCATTCTGACCATGTTCACTCCCACCCTTTTGGACTTGCATTCATAGTTTGTGAGTGGAGCCATGGCAGGTGGTGGAAGCATTCTGACCATGTTCACTCCCACCCTTTTGGATTTGCATTCATAGTTTGTGAGTGGAGCCATGGCAGGTGGTGGAAGCATTCTGACCATGTTCACTCCCACCCTTTTGGACTTGCATTCATAGTTTGTGAGTGGAGCCATGGCAGGTGGTGGAAGTGTTCTGACCATGTTCACTCCCACCCTTTTGGACTTGCATTCATAGGAAGTGAGTGGAGCCATGGCAGGTGGTGGAAGCATTCTGACCATGTTCACTCCCACCCTTTTGGACTTGCATTCATAGTTTGTGAGAGGAGCCATGGCAGGTGGTGGAAGCATTCTGACCATGTTCACTCCCACCCTTTTGGACTTGCATTCATAGGAAGTGAGTGGAGCCATGGCAGGTGGTGGAAGCATTCTGACCATGTTCACTCCCACCCTTTTGGACTTGCATTCATAGAAAGTGAGTGGAACTGTGGCAGGTGGTGGAAGCATTCTGACCATGTTCACTCCCACCCTTTTGGACTTGCATTCATAGTTTGTGAGTGGAGCCATGGCAGGTGGTGGAAGCATTCTGACCATGTTCACTCCCACCCTTTTGGACTTGCATTCATAGAAAGTGAGTGGAACTGTGGCAGGTGGTGGAAGCATTCTGACCATGGTCCCTGGTTTTTGAAAATGTTGTCCATATTGCATAAATAGATGGTGAGCTCAATTGATGTATCCAGTCCACATTCATATTTTACATTATCTCAGGATGTAGGTCAACATTTATATGGCATTTCAATTTGACCCTTACATTCTACTTGCATCTATCAGCATGTTAGTCATAATCTTTCAGGATTCTTTCCTATGCTAATATATGCTGTAGGATGTGTGCATTTATTTTTCTCTCAATTTGTATGATGATCACTGATAAAGTTTATAGTTGGTTTGTGGCCCTGTTTCTCATTGATGTTACCTGATATGCTCCCATCACATATTGCTAAGGTGGTCTGTTTTATTTTCTTTCTTTTTGCCATCAACAGATCACCTGACTTGACAGCATTATAGCCTACTATCACTGATTACTCTTCTTCTCTCCAAATGCCTACTTTGGCCATCTCACAAAAACCTTCAATGCAATATGTTGCAGCATATGGCATTGGTAATTTCTCTCTTGTCATCATTTGACACCCATAACTCCCAATTGCAGGTACTATACTTGTGTTTGAATATTTGTACTTCTTGTTGCAGGCCAAGAAAGTGAATGGTGATTTGCAGGCAAACCTTGAACAGGCTGTCAGAAGATATCAAACATCAGGTGTCCAAGCTACTGTTGTCAAACTTATCACAGCAGCATTTCAGCATCATGGTGAAGATGTTGAAGTTTTAACCCCCATCCTTGTGGGTATTGCAAAGGAAAATCAGATGTGTCAGATACTATTCCCTCAATACCAATCAACCTCTTTCTTACCTCTATTTGGATTAGCAAAGATGACATAGGAGGGGATATTTTTCAAGTGGTTACTGGGCCTGCTGTGAGTCCCTCCACTTTTCATTGGTGAGACATGCATATGAAAAATGAAGATATTATTTTCAGGCCACCAATGCTGATCCTTTGGAATCCTTCACTGTGGGGGGAGCTTGCAAAATCTGCAGTTGTCTCTGCCCTTTTAATTGGATGTGCCACCAATTTTCATGTTGACAATCCCCACATTTGCCACACCAGTAAATATGGGGAAGATGCAATCATTCTGTATAGATTGAATCAATATATATACTTGCCATGCCACTCAGTTATCCAGAGTCAAACTTTACCTATGTTCTATGCCATTCTATTTTGTCTTTATGACTCATGTCAAAGTGCAATTCAAACCCTGTAGAAGTGACTCAGCAGCTATAATGAACATTTCTCATCTAACCATTCCTCTGCTGACCCAACCATTTTCTCCCCATTGTGACAACTGCCCTCTCACTTAATGCCCTACTTCCTAGTAAATTGGCAAACCACTGAGCAATACATGCATATAATAACCTAAATAATCAGTTCCTGCCAGATGTTGGTCCTGCATGTGTGTCAAGTCTGGTTCATCTCCACTGGCAAGTCCTGTTGCAAGGCCAGCTGGGAGGGGGCAGATGTGGGCAGGGGTTATAGGTATGGACTGTCTCTACTTAGCAACTGTGAATACAGCACTATTCCCACTGGCCTGGGGCTTGAGGCTGGGCTGAGAAAGACACTAGAAACAAGACATAGAACATGACAAGGACTAGGCCAGTTGATCAATTGGTTGGTGACTGGGTGAATTTCCTCACAAATTATTACTTCTAGTCTTAGACCTGTGCTCACCCATAGCTGGACCACAAACTCAAACATAGCAAGCAACTATCATAGAAAATGGCATCAAAGTCCAACAACAGCCTGCTGTCATTTCATACATGAATACAAAGGCTGTACACCTTACAAGTGTCAATTGTCACAAAAGCTACAGCTCATCCAACTTGCTAACCAGGCATTATATGAAAACTTGGCAATATGACAAGAAATCTCCTGTTGTCATAGCCATGTCTCGACCCCGGCCGGACTCGGCCTCGCACTCACTTAGTCCGGCATCGGCCTCGCCTGTTCGCTATCCCCAGATGTCCTAGCGCGGTAGACACTGCTTTGCAGTGTCTGTCATTTTGGTTAAGTCCTGTCCCCAGTCCTGTCCCCGGTCCACTCTGCCCCGGTCTCCGTTACCTTAGTCATATGTTACTAATACCTGTCTTACCAATCCTCTTAGCAATCCTTGCGAGACCGGCATTACCGGTCTCCGTACTATAGTTACTTCTGGTATATAAACTCGTAGTTACTCGGCCTGTACTACTTAGTCTGAAATCAACTAAGTATCTCCTGATAACCCCGTCTCGGCCTTGGACTTGGACTGAGACCCACGCAAGGGAATAGCGCTGTATCCTCAGTCGCTAAGTCCAAACAGTCCAAACATCTGCATCCTCGACTTCACCCCTGACCCCGACCCCTCGGCTTCGCGCCCGCTTCGGTCTCCGGTCCGGACTCAACCCGGACAATCCTCGTACTTGACAGTATTTCAGACTCACCACTTGTGTGGGTCTAAACCATCATGGCAACCAAGACTCATTTTCAACCTCCCCGTGGTCGCTCTGCCACTAATCCCGACTCCGCTTCAGCCAGTGGGGCTTGCCGCGAAACAGCTCTAGCTGCGTTGGGCACCACTAGGCGCTCCCCAGACCCTGTCAGTCCTTTCAGGGGCTTTTCAGCCCGGACATCCAATACCCCCACCCCATGTCGTCCCACTGCTCCCATCCCCGAGGGTGACCCCGGCGATGATGGGCCGGGCGACGATGACGATAACCACCCAGAAGATAATGACCCCGATGATAATGGTCCCGGTGATGATAATCCGGATGAGGATGATCCGGAGGACGAACCGGACTTCCCAGACCCGGACACCGAACCCGCGGTCGCGGTCTTCAACAGTCTCGCAAAGGCCATCAAGCTGTTGGCTCGCAACACCCGTACTAGTCCTGAGTCCTCAAGCAGGACCAAGTTATGTGAGCCCGACACCTTTGATGGTACCGACCCCAAGAAGCTTCGCGCGTTCTTCATCCAGTGCGAGCTTAACTTCCAAGACCGACCTCGGGCTTTCAGGACCGATCACGCCAAGGTCATCTTCGCCCAGTCGTACCTCAAAGGTATGGCTCTCGAATGGTTCGAGCCGGACTTACTTGGGCTCGACGACCCCGATGACCGGCCTCTCTGGATGGACTCCTGGAGGGAGTTCGTCTTAGAGTTGCAAACCACCTTCGGACCCCATGACCCGGTTGCTGACGCCGAAAGTCAACTCGACCACTTGCACATGAAAGATAGCCAGCGCATCAATAAATATGTAGTCGACTTCAATCGGCTTGCTTCGCAAGTCCGAGGCTACGGAGATGGTGCACTGCGCCACCACTTCTACTCCGGACTCCCAGACCGGATTAAGGACGAAGTTTGTCGAGTTGGCAAACCCCGGACACTTCACGAGCTCCGCCACCTCGCCCAGGAGATAGATGCGCGCTATTGGGAGCGCAAGGAGGAAGTCCAGCGGGCAAGTAAGCACCAAGGCTCGTCCAACTCTAGTAACAACAAGTCCGGCGGTTCCGGCAACAACAACCAGCCTAAGACCGGTCAAGATAAATCCAAGACCGGCAACAACAATAACAACTCCGGTTCTTCCCCTAAGCCGGGTAATAACAGCAATTCGTCCAAGCCCGAGCCTAGCAAACTCGGCAAAGATGGAAAGCTCACCCCAGAGGAACGCAAGCGTCGCCTAGATGGAAACCTCTGCATGTTCTGCGGAGGGTCCGGTCATTTTGCTGACAAATGCCCTAAGAAAGCCGGAAAGGCCAAGGCTCGCGCCGCGGCCACCACCGAGGCCGCACCGGCCTCGGGCTCGGGTACTACCCCCGAGACAAAAAAATAGGTAGCGGCTCCCAGGACTCCGCACAATCTGGGAGCTGCATTGACTCCGGTTGTGCAAACTTGGAGGCTCGTCTCAACGCGTCCACTCTTTCCAGCCCGAACTCTTTGACCCCCTATGTCACATTAGAAAACCCAGATTTACCTCGGCTTCGTACTTTAGTGGACTCCGGTTCCACCCATTGTTTCATAGATAATCAATTTGTTAATCAACACTCGTTTACCCCGTACTCGGTCTCACCAATCCGACTCCGGCTTTTCGATGGAACGTCCACCTTCACCATAACCCAAGCAGTAGATGTCAACATCCGCTTCGCGTCCGGCGATGTCACACTGGTAACCCTGTTTTTAGCCCCGTTGGATTCCGAGTGTAAGATAGTTCTCGGACATGACTGGCTCACCTGCTACAATCCGTTGATTGACTGGGTACTGAGCAGTCTAACATTCCGGACTCCTGCACAAGGAATGCCAACCCCGTCGACACCCCCTGTAAGCCCGGTTCCCACCGGCCTTCCTGACTCCGGTCCTAGTGACCAACCCGGCCTCGCGCCATCTGTACCGGTCTCCGACTCCCCGGCTCGCACCCCTCTGAAGGCCCCTCTCGTTTCCCTAATCAATGCAGCCGCTTTCGTGCGCGCCTGCAAACTAGAAGGGTCCGTCCAATTCCAACTTCAGCTCCGCCCCTCAGACTCAGCTCAGGCCCGATTGGCCTCGGCTTCCCCTCCTCCGGCCTTACCCAATGTCCCGGAGGAGTACCACGACTTTGCTGATGTATTCAGCAAGGCCAAGGCCTCGGCACTCCCACCTCACCGGGAGTACGACCTGAAAATAGAGCTTGAAGAAGGAACTACCCCGCCTCTCGGCACAATCTACTCGCTGTCCCCGGTTGAGCTCCAAGCTCTCCGGACTTTCATCGATGAAAACCTCACTACCGGATTCATTCGACCTACCTCTTCCCCTTATGCTGCACCGGTCCTCTTTGTCAAAAAGAAGGACAGCTCCCTCCGGCTCTGTGTAGATTTCCGCGGCCTCAACAAAATCACTAAGAAGGATCGCTACCCACTCCCGCTCATCTCCGACCTGTTAGATTCACCAAGCCGAGCCAAGATCTACACCAAGATTGATCTTCGGCATGCCTACCATCTCGTCCGGATCGCCCCGGGTGATGAATGGAAGACCGCATTCTGGACTCGGTATGGATCCTACGAGTGGTTAGTAATGCCCTTCGGCCTCACCAATGCCCCGGCCGCCTTCCAACGCTTCGTGAATACCATCTTCACGGATATGTTGGATGTCTGCGTAGTCGTCTACTTAGATGACATCTTAATCTACTCCGGAGATAAGGAGTCTCACAAGCAGCATGTCCGAGAAGTCCTCCGCCGGCTTCGGCTTCACGGCCTTTATGCGAAGCCGGAGAAATGCGAGTTCCACTCGGACTCGGTCGAATACCTCGGATTCCACCTCTCCCCTGCCGGCCTCACGATGTCCAAGGAAAAGGTCCAGACCATTTGCGATTGGCCTGAGCCTCGCAAGGTCAAGGACATTCAGTCTTTCCTCGGCTTCGCCAACTTCTACCGCCGGTTTATCTTTAATTACTCGGACATCGTCGTACCGCTGACTCGGCTTACCCGCAAGGGGGCTCCTTGGAACTTCTCCGAGGAGTGCCGCCAGTCATTTAACAACCTCAAGGCCGCCTTCACTACCACGCCGGTCCTAACTCATTTCATCCCCAGAGTCCCTATCACCGTCGAGACCGATGCTTCGGACTATGCCATCGCCGGCATCCTTTCCATTACCTGCGGCGACGGCCAAATACATCCGGTCGCATTCTACTCCCGGACTCTGACAGCCCCGGAGTTGAATTATGATACTCACGACAAGGAATTGCTTGCTATATTCGAAGCATTCCGGACCTGGCGCCACTACCTTGAGGGCTCGGCCTCACCGGTCGACGTTGTTACTGACCACAAGAACCTTGAGTACTTTTCTACCTCTAAAGTACTCACCTGCCGCCAAGCTTGCTGGTCGGAATTCCTTTCTCAGTTTAATATGATCATCAGGTTCAGGCCCGGTAAGCTCGGGGCTAAGCCCGACGCCCTAACTAGACGATGGGACGTCTACCCCAAAGAGGGGGATAGCGGCTATGCCCGAGTGAACCCGCAAAATCTGAGACCGGTCTTCACCCAGGAGCAACTAGCAGTCTCCCTCCGTGCCACATACCTCGAGTACCCGGTCCTACGAGCAGTTGCCCTGATGGATATAGAAAAACTTCACGGTGATATCCTGACCACACTGCCGGACGACCCGGTCTCACAAATCCACCTGTCCGACATGTCTGATCCCCGGTGGTCAGTAGATGACACCGGCTTCCTTCGGCTTGATGGAAGGATCTACGTGCCGGACTCAAACGACCTTCGCCTTAGGGTCTTGCGCCTCAAGCATGACCACCCCCTATCCGGCCACTTCGGCCAAAACCGCACACTGGAACTTATACGGCGTGAATACACCTGGCCCGGCCTCAGGACATTTGTCAAAGATTATGTCCGGTCTTGCACGGCCTGTGCTCAGGCTAAGGTTCCCCGCCATCAGCCTTACGGCCTCCTGAAGCAACTCCCGGTGCCGGAGAAGCCGTGGAACTCCATCTCTATGGATTTCATTGAGCAGCTTCCGGCCTCAACTGGCTTCACGGCCATCCTCGTTGTAGTTGACCGGCTTTCCAAGCAGGCCATATTCATCCCCACCCACGACACTATCACGGCCCCAGAACTCGCCAAATTATTCCTACTCCATGTCTTTTCGAAGCACGGAGTGCCGGCCCATGTAACCTCAGACCGAGGCTCGGAGTTCGTGTCTCACTTCTTCCGGTCACTCGGTAAGGCCTTAGACATGCGCTTACATTTCACCTCGGGCTACCACCCCGAAGGTGATGGCCAGACCGAAAGGACCAACCAGACCCTAGAACAATATCTCCGAGTGTACTGCAACTACCAGCAGGACAATTGGGCCAAGCTACTACCCCTGGCCGAGTTCGCCTACAATAACGCCCCTAGCGCTACTACCAGTGTTTCCCCTTTCTTCGCTAATAAGGGATACCACCCCAACATCTCGGTGTACCCGGAGCGCGATCTCACTTCCGCTCGGGCTCGTGATTATGCAGTTGACCTAGACTCACTGCACCAATACCTACGTGAGGAGATGACCCTCGCACAACAGCACTACCAAGGCCCGGCCGATGCCAAACGCATGCCGGCTCCGGACTTCAAGGTCGGTGACCAGGTATATGTCAAAGCCAAGTACTTCCGGTCTACCCGGCCTTCCAAGAAGCTCTCGGAGAAAAACCTTGGGCCGTATCCAGTCATAGCTCAGGCCAGTACCCACTCGTTCACACTGCGCCTGCCGGACTCAATGCGCGCAGTCCACCCGGTCTTCCACGTCTCCCAACTCGAGCCGGCTGTCCCTAATACCATCCCGAACCGGACTCAGCCACCACCCCCACCAGTCGAGGTCGACGGTGAACTAGAGTTTGAGGTAGCGGAAATCCTCGACTCTAAGGTCAACCGGCGTCGCCGGTGTTGGCTTCAATACTTAGTCCGGTGGACCGGCTACAAAGGGACAGATGAAGAAACTACTTGGGTACTCGCCACTGAACTAGACAACGCCTCTGAACTCGTACAAGAGTTTCATTCCCGCTACCCTAATAAACCCGGCCCCTTCCAGTGAAGGTCCGGCTTTGACCGGCCTCGCTGTTCTGTTTCCGTCTCTGTTTTTCTATCGGTATCTAGTGTTCCTTTGATCCTTTACTTACTTTGTTTTCTTTTTCTTGCTTGTTCTCACTTACTATACAAAACCGGAACCGGACACCGGATGCCGGACACATGACATTCGCGGAGGAAACAACAAAAACACTACGCTACGAGCCTACTCGGCCTCGGCCATACTCTCATCCTCCCCCTCAGACTCCTCTTCATCCTCACCGTGGGCCTTTAACCACTCTGCTTCTTCGCGCATCTCCTCGGAGTCGAGCTCAGACGAGCCTGAGTCCGAGGGAGAGACCGCCATACCGAAGCCATACGACTCATCGAGCATGGCCTCGAGTGCGTCGGTGATCCGGCCTGAGTTTTCGATCGCGGTCTCGTGAAGTTCGAAGAGGCTGGCCAGGTTGTTGGCAATCAGCCCTGCGGCCTCGATCAGTCGCTCGAGCTTGTTTTCCAAACCCGAGTACCTTTCAGCACCGGCCTCCCTCAGCCCGCTCCCTCCGGCTTCGGGCTCGTCGACCTCCAGCACCTCGATCGGTTTCGACTTCGCCCGCTTCTTTTGGCTCGGCCCGGGCTCTGGCGTCTCTTCGTCGGCCTTCCGTTTCTTCCCTTTGTCAGCCTTGGCCTTAGGACCGGCCTTGGCGTCCTTCCCGTCTCCAGGCCACCGGCACTTGCCCTTCGACTGGTTGCACCGGATGCAGGCGACTCGTTTCTTGTTGCCGTCTACGAGGAACTCGCAGACGGCCTGCGCCCAGGTGCAACGAGTACAGCTAGAGGATGTTAGACGAAGAAAGCGCGGGTGTTAAGAAAAAATACTCACCCAGGGTCCATTACCACCCTCTTAACTTCGCCCCCGGCCTCACCACTAGTACCGGCCTCATCACCTTTGCCGGCCCCGGCCTTACGCTTACGCTCGGCCTCCTGTTTCTCCTCTTCTTCGCGTGCTTTCTTCTCCTCGGCCTCCCTCTCTGCTCTCTCGGCCTCAGCCCTCTCCCGCGCTGCCCTCTCGGCTTCGGCCTGCTCCCTTGCCACCCTTTCGGCCTCAAGCCGCGCCTGCTCTTCGCGCCGGGCTTGTTCAGCCGCCTTTCTCCTCTTCCTCTCCTTGGCCTTCGCCCTCATCGTCTCCTCCTCGTCGTCGGTGTCGTACCGAATGGCATCGTCCGACACCTGGGTCCAATCGACGACGACCCGGCCTTCGTCGTTCTTGTCTGTCGCGGTGATCGGCCTTGATTCGGACATGATGGTTAGGATGAGAAAGAAAGATGCAAAGGGCTTAGCGAGCCACAAGTATCATTTTTTCAAACTCAGTCGATTTTCGGACTCAGCCTACCGCGCTCGCAGGGGTCTCATGGGTTCGACCCCTAAGAGGGGGATACTGTCATAGCCATGTCTCGACCCCGGCCGGACTCGGCCTCGCACTCACTTAGTCCGGCATCAGCCTCGCCTGTTCGCTATCCCCAGATGTCCTAGCGCGGTAGACACTGCTTTGCAGTGTCTGTCATTTTGGTTAAGTCCTGTCCCCGGTCCTGTCCCCGGTCCACTCTGCCCCGGTCTCCGTTACCTTAGTCATACGTTACTAATACCTGTCTTACCAATCCTCTTAGCAATCCTTGCGAGACCGGCATTACCGGTCTCCGTACTATAGTTACTTCTGGTATATAAACTCGTAGTTACTCGGCCTGTACTACTTAGTCTGAAATCAACTAAGTATCTCCTGATAACCCCGTCTCGGCCTTGGACTTGGACTGAGACCCATGCAAGGGAATAGCGCTGTATCCTCAGTCGCTAAGTCCAAACAGTCCAAACATCTGCATCCTCGACTTCACCCCTGACCCCGACCCCTTGGCTTCACGCCCGCTTCGGTCTCCAGTCCGGACTCAACCCGGACAATCCTCGTACTTGACACCTGTGGGGAATATAACAACAGGATGTGTTAGGGAGTACTAATTTGATAGCTTAGTAGCTGGTGATTATGGCCCTGTGCAAAGAAGGAATGGCTGTCTTCCTTGGATGCATGGGTTTGGTTAGGGACAAAATAACTGCCTGTGTCTCAGTGCCAAATGAGAGTACAATGTAAGGAAAGTCCAAGTAGCTGGATAATATGAGCTAGATGGCTTAGATAGCAACAATAAAATGAAGGGAACAAATTGCTCATCCTGATCCCAAGGGATTCTGGACTGCTGATACTAGAAGGTGGGACTCTGTGATTTGTAGTGGTAGTGTTTCATGGCATGCATGGCATTTTCCATGGTGTTGTACTGGTGATGAGAGTGGTGTGAGTAGTATATGTAGTTCATGTGCAGCAGTTTGCAAGGTGTGCAGTGTAGACAAAGTGAAAAGAAAACTCATAGTGACCTTCCAAGTGCCAAAAGGTATCATTCTGTACCTAGGTACAGGGCTTTATAGTCCAGGAAAACCTGGAACCTAAGTAGGACAAGGTACAAGTAAAAGAAAATTGTATGACAGTGCATGCACACAGGACAGGCTGCAATAGGGGCCAAGGGTATACTACTAGCATAAAGGGAACAGAGACTGTGGTAAAGGAAAAGAGTCCAAAGGAAAGGAAGTGACCAGAACACAGCAGCTGCAGGTATAGCAGTGTATGAGAGGGAGTGAGGGCATGTGAAGGTAGCAAGGAAGGCAGGAAGGTAGCACATGAATAGCAGTGGGGGTGTGAGTGGTCTGGGGACATAATGGTAGTTGTGGAACAGTCAATGATAGGGGCTTATGTGTCTAGGGAATGCAGATTCCTTACACCTGCAGGGGACTTAGATGCTGACCATCCCTGGTCAGCTATGTGGTGTGGAGGATGTAAACAATGATGTTGCATGGTAGTGGAGAAGGTGTGGTGCTGAGGGTTCAAGAACACCAGTGAATGCAGTGTAGAAGTGAAGGAAGTGTGTTGCCAAGGAACCCAAGAACACTGTTGAATGCTGCATAGAAGCATCCAGACCAATGACATAAGTGCTTCATGGCCATTAAGTATATATTTGTTAGTATGTGGCTCAAATCTTCACATTGGTTTGATTCTTTCCCCCCCCATCAACTCCTCTTACACTTGTACTATGTCTGCTAACCATCTTGCCAAGCTTTCCCAGCTCATTCACATGGCTACCCCTGACCTGCCTGGTTGAAGTGGAGAAGGCCATGCTGAGGGAGCAATTTGTCACTGCTTCTACAGCTTTGGTCACTGTGGCTAGGTGCCTCCTGGATGACAAGGAGGAACTGTGGGAGGAAAAGGTGTTGTGGATGCACTGGTGGGAGAAGAGAACAGTAAGCACATGCCTCACTTCTGTGGGTCACATCATTGACCATGGCCAGGGTGAGGGCTTTCCCATTGTTGAACATGGTCAGGCACTGGGGGTCAACATGAGGATCAATGCAGTGGATGGGCCAATCATGGCAGAGGCTGATGAGGCCTACAAGAGGTGGGCCACAGAGGAGGTTTCCATG
This sequence comes from Pisolithus tinctorius, assembly GCA_024663395.1. Classification (NCBI taxonomy): domain Eukaryota; kingdom Fungi; phylum Basidiomycota; class Agaricomycetes; order Boletales; family Pisolithaceae; genus Pisolithus; species Pisolithus tinctorius. The sequence goes on along the minus strand of JANFAH010000027.1, from coordinate 781,082 downwards.
GAAGTGCATGGAGGGGTTGACAAGGATGTGCAAATGGGAGAGGAGGCCATGCAGGAGGTTGGCAAGCAGGGAGTGAGCACAGAGGTGCCAGCTGCAACAGTGAAGATGTCACATATGGAGGTTGTCAAAGTCGGACAACACCCCTGGCTCCTTCTTAGGGCGGAGTTGGAGCGGGTTGGGCTGCGGAGTACAGCGGTCAAAGTCCGAAGCGAATCCGACCACTGGGTGGCGAGATATTCGACGAACAGTGAGCGGAGGGGTATGAAGGAAAGTTTCAGAGGCTGAGGTCGGAGTCGGAGCCGGAGGTCAGAGGTCGGAGGTCGGATGAGAGGGCGTTGGGTTCAGCTAGTGCGCTGCCCCCTTGCGCGAGCTCAGCCCTCGTATTTCAGAGGTGGAGCAGACTCAGAGGAAGTGGAGATGAAACTCCGGAGGGGACTGAGAGGGAGTCGAAGGTGGGGACTTTATTCGATATTCGTACTGATTACATCGGAGTACTACGTGGCCTTATATACAATGTAGGCCAAGGGCAGTGCAGTACGGAATGTAAACCAATAAGTGTATAGTGGGTTAGAGTCCTTCCGACACAAGGGACAGAGGGTAGGGATGACGGGGACCTTAACTGAGACAAGGAAACTACTACAACAAGGAAAAGAGGGTAAATACCAAAGGAGCGGAAGAATGGAGAAAACCGACACGAGGGCGGAACCCTATCTAGAATGCAGGGCCGCAAGTCCGACAGCCCACGTGACCAACCTTAGGGCGGAGTTGAGCGGAGTTGGTCAGAACATGGACAGGGGACCTCGGAGAGGTGTGGAGATGTGTCGGGAGGGTCGGAGGAGCACGGGAACACGTCGGAGGAGGGCGGAGAAGCGCGGGAACATGTCGGAAGAGGGCGGAGAAGCGCAGGAACATGTCGGAAGAGGGCGGAGTAGGTGTTAGGGGCTTACGCTGGTGTCATGGTCATGACAGAGGTGTCCCAACCTGTACAAAAGGTGAGTAAGTTCTTCATGCAGTGTGTGTCATATCCATGACTTTCGGACTCAATCCCAGTCCAGTCTGGACCCCTAGCCCCTAACTCCGGTCAAGTCCGGTCCTAGTCTGGCCTAGAAAACCTAATTCCGGCCTAGGAAACCCAACTCCAGTCCTGAATAACCCAACTCCAGCCTAGATAACTCAAGTCCGGTATTTTACCCCTATCTCCGGTCCATTCTGGTCTCCTGGCCTTGCACTGCTCCACCCCAGTCCTCCCAGGTCCATGTCCAGGTCACCCAGACATAACTCCGGTCTGTTTCCTTTGTTTGTACTATATTTAGTCTAGTCCCCTTTGCTGATCTTTGCTTACTGTACAATCCTGCATCTGACTCCAGTCATGCCAGTCACCCAGACTTTGACTATTAGCCTCGGCACAGCCCCTATGGCTGTCCACACCCTTGCTAATCATCTTGCTAATAGCTTATTAACAAGTCCGGCTCTACGTTCATTATCCTGGACTGGCCTCATGTATTTAACCCCTGTACATACTTCATAGCAACCCAGTCAGAATATCAACTAAGTCTTACCCTCAACTCCATACTACACCCTGAGTCTACTCTATAGCTAAGGCCAAGCCTTAAGCTATCCCCAGACCCTGTCCTGGACCTCTCCCCAGCTTGCATAAGGGTACAGCACATAAGCTGAGACCAAGGGAGGTAGATCCAACCCTGGACCAGCTTCCCCCTGTGTGCACTCCAAGCCCAGTCGGTTTCCCATGCTACCGGCCTTGTTCCTGCGCTCCTGGTCTTAAGTCTGGTCCTCCGGACTTAACCCCTAACCTCTGGCCTTAACTCTGGTCCAACCAGACTAAACCCCTGTTTCCTGGCCTTGACTCTGGCCACTTGGACTTAGCCCCTGTCACCTGGTCTTGAAGCCTGGTCACCCAAGGGTAAACCCATACTTGACAGTGTGGCAGAGGCTAACACTTTGGCCCTTAGTGGTCTTGGCAGATGGTCATGGAGAGCAAGGATGAGGCTGAGACACCCAAGGTCATGGTTCTGCTGGGTCCATCCTTCACAAGGAGCCTTGCATGAGGTGTGTGGTAAAGAAGACCCCATGTATCAGACCTGCAGGGCAGACATGCCACAGATGCACATGCATCAAGCAGGGCTGTGAGAAGTCCACAAAGGCTGGAAGGAAGGCATAGGTGGGTGCTTTGGTTGGTAAGTACTGCAATTGTCTCAGCAGGTCTGGGGGCAACAGCTTGTAGTGCAGACCTCAAGGGCTCCCAAGGCTGGCTCATCCAAGAAGGTGGCCAATGATGATGTCAATGTCAATGTTGAAGTGGTCAAAAGCCACTCACACATGAAGGGAAAGGCCCCAGTGCATGGTGGGCTCAACAGCAAGGTCATAGAAGACCTGTTGCAGGCTGAGGCTGCAGAGTCACAGGCCATATACTGTGCCTTCAAGTTCACATTGACCAGCTTGCCAAGGTGCTGGAGAAAATAGGGGTCAAATAGGAGTGATTGTCCTTAGTTTAGATTCACTATGTTGTCCTATCTGCACCTCAGAGTGCAGAGCATGCAATATACCAATTTTCTCCCTTGTGTGTGAGGTTGCGATGTGAAATGACATGGAGTGCCTGACTACTCTCTGTGGGAAACTGAGCTTGGTTTGGCCATGGTAATGTAGAGGTACCACTTGACTTGTCTTCTTTGTGCATCTTTCAACTTCTCTCAGCAGTGAGCCCTTGTAGCATGGTGTTGATGGTAGAATGTGATGGTTCCTTGAAGTGAGAATGACAGGATGTTTTAGTGGGTAACTGGGATGGCCTTTGGGTATCAAATGTAAGAAGACAGAAGGAGAATTGCAAGGAAAAAAGAGCAAAGGGTGCATGCTGATTGCATGTTTGAAGAAGAAATGCACAGTGTAGTTGTGAGTATCTGTGGTATACAGTGGCCAAGGATGGCATCAGTGAGACTAGTAAGTGAAGTAACAGGAGAGATGGTGTTTTAGTTATATACTTCTTGGGTGTTTTGTCATTTTTCTGGATGGTTTTGGACTTTTTGTGAGTGGTTTTTATGTTGTTTGAGTGAGGACTAACTATCAGTAGAATCACCAGACAAAACCTGGTGTGGGGAGAGTGATCTTGCTATGCTAGGAGTGTGTGTATAGTGTCAATTGGAGGTCTACTAAGTGTCTATAGGCTCTGCAATAGAAGCAATGCAAATGCAACTGCTCCCAAGCATCTTCAACACCCTCTGTGCTCTAGGTCACCCAATACTCCACCCTTTTCAGTCAAACCACTTCCCCTACCATTGCGTGACCTCTAGACACTCCCCTTGGGCATTGTGATGAATTTCTGACACTTGTGACCACTTTCAGGCCACCTGCACTTGCTCACTTGTGCTCTTTGGCCCTGCACCATCAGTTATGTAAGCATGTTTCTGTCACTCTCACTGTATTCTTGTTTGCATCCCTTCGGACCACTTGCACTTCCTTGTGCTTCCTTTATTTTAGTCACTCTTTTGATTGCCAACACTATGGGCCTCATGGCCATCATTATGTTGATCTCAGCTAATTCCTGTCATTTCCTGTTTCTCTTTTCACTTTTGATGTTACTTAATTCATAATTACATACTCCCCATGTAGCTACACTTATACCCGTCTGTGTTGACAGGGAACAGAACAATTTTGAAGCCCCCAGATTAGAGACAGAGAGAGCAAGCAGAATAATGACAATGACATGAGCCCTTTCCTTTCCCCTGCCTAGCACTGAGTTGCAGGCATATTTCCGATACTTCTCTTGTCTGGCTCAAGGCCTGTCTGCCCCTTAATCCATTGCACTTTTCATTTACAGGTCAATGTCATAACCATGCCTCAACCCCAGCCAGACTCAGTCTCACACTTGTGCAGTCCAGCCTTGGCCTTGCCAATCCCTTATCCCGAGATGTCCTAGCACAGTTAACACTGCTTTGCAGTGCATGTCACTTTGGTTAAGCTCTGCCTGGTCTTGTCCCCAGTCTGCCCTGTCCCAGTCTCTGCTAGCTTAGTCATACCTTACTAATACTTGTCTTACCAATTGTCTTAGCAATATTTGCAAGACTGGCATTACCAGTCTCCATACTATAGTTACTTCCAGTATATAAACTCATAGATACTCAGCCTGTAGCCCCTCAGTCTGAAATCAACTAAGTTACTCTGATAAACCCACCTTGGCCTCAGACTTGGACTGAGACCCACACAAGGGAATAGTGCTGCATCCTTAGTTGCTAAGTCCAAACAGTCCACCCTCTGTATCTTTGTCTTTCCCCCTGATCCTGACCCCTCAGCCTTGCACCAGCTTTGGTCTCTGGTCTGGCCTCAACCCAGACAACATGAACTTGACAGTATTTCAGACTCACTCCTTGTGTGGGTCTAACACACCATGGCAACAAAGATTCATTTCCAACCTCCCTGTGGCTGCTTGGCCACCAACCCCAACTCTGCTGTGGGGAGCAGGTATCTGCTACCTAGTATGGGGATGTGGGCTCCAGCCTAGGGATAGGCAATCTGAAGGGGTGAGTTTGACCCAAGGGGAGTTGCTCTAGCAGTAGGAAGGTGATAGGAATGAATGCAACCAAGTCACATGAGTTGCTCGACCTGTAAACAGAAAGCACAGTGGATTAGGGAGTGCACAGGTCTTGAGCCTGCCTAGAAATCTGTCAGAACTATGCCTGCGACTCAGTGCTAGGAAGGGGAAAGTGAAGGGATCATGTTGATGTCATTATTCTGCTTGCTCTCTCTGTCTCTATCCTGGTGGCTTCAAAGTTGTTATTATCCTTGTCAACGAAGACAGGTATATGTGTAGCTACATGGGGAGTATGTAACTACAAAGTAAGCAATGTCAAAAGTGAAAAGATCGACAAGAAATGATGGGAATTAAGTGAGATTGACATAATGATGGCCATGAGGCTGGAATAGTGTCAGCAATCAAAAGAAAGACTAATGTAAATGAAGTGAAGGTGATCCTAATGGAAGCAAACAAGAAGAGAATGAAAGTGACAGAGAAGTACTTACACAACTGACAATGCAGACCTGACACTTCAGTCAACCCCCCTCGGAGACCTATTAGGTCTGGAGATTTTGATATAAGTATTAACCTAATAGGTGTCATTTTGTTGGGAATTCCCAACTTTTGGGGATTCTCCACCACCATTCCTGGAGATTCTCCATTCCCTAGCTGGAGATTCTCCAGGGCAGCAATTTAATATGGTTGGAGAAAATGTTTTCTCCATAATATATATATATTATACATCAAATGAAAGGGTAGCTGGGGTCCAAGTTGGACTTTCTCCAGGCTAAATAGACCCCCTTTCCAGGTTGATCCTGGGCTTTCCCCAGGCTAAATAGACCTGCTTTCCAAGTTGATCCTGGGATTTCCCCAGGCTAAATAGACCTGCTTTCCAGGTGAACCTGGGATTTCCCCAGGCTAAATAGACCTGCTTCCCAGGTGAACCTGGGCTTTCCCCAGGCTAAATAGACCTGCTTTCCAGGTGAACCTGGGATTTCCCCAGGCTAAATAGACCTGCTCTCCAGGGTGAACCTGGGCTTTCCCCAGGCTAAATAGACCTGCTTTCCAGGTGAACCTGGGTTTTCCCCAGGCTAAATAGACCTACATTCTAGGCTGACCTGGGTTTTCCCCAGGGTAAATAGACCTGCTTTCCAGGCAGAACATGGGCTTCCCATAGGCTAAATAGACCCATTTCCAGAGTGAACCTGGGTTTTCCCCAGGCTAAATAGACCCACTTTCCCAGGCCATGTCCTGGTGGGGATTCTCCATGCATCAGGAAAACAGTGGTTGTTCTAACTGTTCTAATCACAACTTATCTCAGAAAGGTAGATGTATAAGTGGAATGGATGCCAAGGAACATATAGAGCAAGTGAATTAAGCAAGACACATATGGTTCTATAGAGTACTGTCAAGTCTGAGCCTACTCTGACCAACTCTGATGCTTAACCAGGTCTGGAGAGAGGTGTGGAAGCAAGTCTGACACAGATGAATGGAACTCTGACTAGCAGAGAATTGGCAGGGACAAAGTCAGCTGAGGCAGAAATGGAGCAGAGTGAGGGTGTTGGGTTTAGCTTGTGCACTATCCCCTTGCACAATGTCAGCCCTCATATTTCAGAGGAAGAGACCAGACAGATGTTTGGAGATAACTCTGACAGACAGAAGATGGAGAGAGATGGAGTAGGAACTTTGGTGATATTCATACTGAAGAACAGTGGAGTACTGTACATGCTTTGATGCTGCTATGGAGGTACAGTAACTGGAATCAGGACTGACATATGGAGACTCATAAGTTTTCAAGTAACAACTTCCTGGATGATGAATGAAGGGAAGATGGAGAACATATGACAGGTAACACAGAACAAGCCAAAAAGGAAACAGTCCAGGTGCTGGACCATGTGGTGCACATGCTGCAGAGTACCTGACTGTGCACTGTCAACAAGAAGTCTGAAAGATGGTCACATGACCTCTTGGAGGATGGTCTGCATGGTCTGATGAGAGACCAGTACAAGTCCAACAGAAGGCACAGTGGAGGAGACTTGTAAATGGTAGAGTGCAGGCAGAGTTGGTGCAGAGAGTGTGAATGAGCAGAGGAGTAGGGACTTAGAGTAAATGCATGGTTGTGACAAGTACTATGAATCAAGAGTTACAGTAATATAGTGGCATGAAGATATCAATAAGTCACTTACAGACCACATTAGGACCACAGAAAAAAAAGTGTGTCAGTAAGACAGCATGAATTAGATGATGTTAGACAATGAGCACTAAAGTGCTGCAAATATCAAGACATCAATAGATGCAGTGTAGACTATTAGACCACTGGGGATTCTCCATGGCATGCTGGGGATTCTCCATGGCTGGCTGGGGATTCTCCATGTCATGATGGAGATTCTCCATGGCCTGCTGGGGATTCTCCATGTCTGGCTGGGGATTCTCCATGCCTGGCTGGGGATTCTCCATGTCATGTTGGAGATTCTCCATGGCCTGCTGGGGATTCTCCATGGCTGCTGGGGATTCTCCATGGCTGGCTGGGGATTCTCCATGTCATGATGGAGATTCTCCATGTCATGATGGAGATTCTCCATGTCATGATGGAGATTCTCCATGTCATGATGGAGATTCTCCATGTCATCTTGGAGATTCTCCATGGCCCCTGGGGATTCTCCATGGCATGCTGGGGATTCTCCATGACTCCTGGGGATTCTCCATGGCTCCTGGGGATTCTCCATGGCATGCTGGAGATTCTCCAATCCTAATTGACATTGAGGTCTGGTGACATTTTGTGTATACACTTGTGTTTTTCTTAGTATTCTGTGTTTTTCTCACGCAATTTTCCACTTTCCGATAAGATAAGCATACTGTCATGATTGCACAATCAGGGGCTACAACTTTCATTATGACCATATCACTCCATTGTCATTCCCTGTGGTATTAATGCAGTATGATTACAAGTAGCAGTCATCATTAGTGTTGTGTAGTGTAGACTATGCTACATTTTGGTAGTCCGCATTTTTGACTACCACTGACTACAAAAAGTGTAGTGTCGGGAGGTAGTGGTAAGGTCACATGACAACAGATCACATGATAGGGGGTCACATGTTTTGGTCACATGACCGATGACATAATGGTCACGTGACCTATGCACCGCGATCTATGGTCACGTGATATAATTGTCACGTGACCTATGCACCGCGACCCGGCACGGGAGGGACTTTTGCGCTGACCGAAGGCACCAGACCACGTGACTAATGTCACATGACCGAACCCCGCTCACTCTGCGGCGGGTTATCACGTGACCATAGATCGCGGTGCATAGGTCACGTGACCATTATGTCATCGGTCATGTGACCAAAACATGTGACCCCCTATCATGTGATCTGTTGTCATGTGACCTTACCACTACCTCCCGACACTACACTTTTTGTAGTCAGTGGTAGTCAAAAATGCGGACTACCAAAATGTAGCATAGTCTACACTACACAACACTAATGATGACTGCTACTTGTAATCATACTGCATTAATACCACAGGGAATGACAATGGAGTGATATGGTCATAATGAAAGTTGTAGCCCCTGATTGTGCAATCATGACAGTATGCTTATCTTATCGGAAAGTGGAAAATTGCGTGAGAAAAACACAGAATACTAAGAAAAACACAAGTGTATACACAAAATGTCACCAGACCTCAATGTCAATTAGGATTGGAGAATCTCCAGCATGCCATGGAGAATCCCCAGGAGCCATGGAGAATCCCCAGGAGTCATGGAGAATCCCCAGCATGCCATGGAGAATCCCCAGGGGCCATGGAGAATCTCCAAGATGACATGGAGAATCTCCATCATGACATGGAGAATCTCCATCATGACATGGAGAATCTCCATCATGACATGGAGAATCTCCATCATGACATGGAGAATCCCCAGCCAGCCATGGAGAATCCCCAGCAGCCATGGAGAATCCCCAGCAGGCCATGGAGAATCTCCAACATGACATGGAGAATCCCCAGCCAGGCATGGAGAATCCCCAGCCAGACATGGAGAATCCCCAGCAGGCCATGGAGAATCTCCATCATGACATGGAGAATCCCCAGCCAGCCATGGAGAATCCCCAGCATGCCATGGAGAATCCCCAGTGGTCTAATAGTCTACACTGCATCTATTGATGTCTTGATATTTGCAGCACTTTAGTGCTCATTGTCTAACATCATCTAATTCATGCTGTCTTACTGACACACTTTTTTTTCTGTGGTCCTAATGTGGTCTGTAAGTGACTTATTGATATCTTCATGCCACTATATTACTGTAACTCTTGATTCATAGTACTTGTCACAACCATGCATTTACTCTAAGTCCCTACTCCTCTGCTCATTCACACTCTCTGCACCAACTCTGCCTGCACTCTACCATTTACAAGTCTCCTCCACTGTGCCTTCTGTTGGACTTGTACTGGTCTCTCATCAGACCATGCAGACCATCCTCCAAGAGGTCATGTGACCATCTTTCAGACTTCTTGTTGACAGTGCACAGTCAGGTACTCTGCAGCATGTGCACCACATGGTCCAGCACCTGGACTGTTTCCTTTTTGGCTTGTTCTGTGTTACCTGTCATATGTTCTCCATCTTCCCTTCATTCATCATCCAGGAAGTTGTTACTTGAAAACTTATGAGTCTCCATATGTCAGTCCTGATTCCAGTTACTGTACCTCCATAGCAGCATCAAAGCATGTACAGTACTCCACTGTTCTTCAGTATGAATATCACCAAAGTTCCTACTCCATCTCTCTCCATCTTCTGTCTGTCAGAGTTATCTCCAAACATCTGTCTGGTCTCTTCCTCTGAAATATGAGGGCTGACATTGTGCAAGGGGATAGTGCACAAGCTAAACCCAACACCCTCACTCTGCTCCATTTCTGCCTCAGCTGACTTTGTCCCTGCCAATTCTCTGCTAGTCAGAGTTCCATTCATCTGTGTCAGACTTGCTTCCACACCTCTCTCCAGACCTGGTTAAGCATCAGAGTTGGTCAGAGTAGGCTCAGACTTGACAGTACTCTATAGAACCATATGTGTCTTGCTTAATTCACTTGCTCTATATGTTCCTTGGCATCCATTCCACTTATACATCTACCTTTCTGAGATAAGTTGTGATTAGAACAGTTAGAACAACCACTGTTTTCCTGATGCATGGAGAATCCCCACCAGGACATGGCCTGGGAAAGTGGGTCTATTTAGCCTGGGGAAAACCCAGGTTCACTCTGGAAATGGGTCTATTTAGCCTATGGGAAGCCCATGTTCTGCCTGGAAAGCAGGTCTATTTACCCTGGGGAAAACCCAGGTCAGCCTAGAATGTAGGTCTATTTAGCCTGGGGAAAACCCAGGTTCACCTGGAAAGCAGGTCTATTTAGCCTGGGGAAAGCCCAGGTTCACCCTGGAGAGCAGGTCTATTTAGCCTGGGGAAATCCCAGGTTCACCTGGAAAGCAGGTCTATTTAGCCTGGGGAAATCCCAGGATCAACTTGGAAAGCAGGTCTATTTAGCCTGGGGAAAGCCCAGGATCAACCTGGAAAGGGGGTCTATTTAGCCTGGAGAAAGTCCAACTTGGACCCCAGCTACCCTTTCATTTGATGTATAATATATATATATTATGGAGAAAACATTTTCTCCAACCATATTAAATTGCTGCCCTGGAGAATCTCCAGCTAGGGAATGGAGAATCTCCAGGAATGGTGGTGGAGAATCCCCAAAAGTTGGGAATTCCCAACAAAATGACACCTATTAGGTTAATACTTATATCAAAATCTCCAGACCTAATAGGTCTCTGAGGGGGGTTGACTGAAGTGGACCTGAAGAGTGCCAGTGGGTGAGTACAGGCAACAAGAAGCCTGTCAGAAGCATCAGACCTTTGTCACAATGGCTAGAGGGAGTGTTGAGAGGCGATGTGACGATGGGGGAAGTGAGTTGACAGAGGAGGATGAAGCACTGGGTGACCTAGAGTGCAGAGGGTGTCAAAGTCACTCAATGGGGGTTGCATTTGTGTTGCATTTGTTGCAAAGCCTATAGTCACTTAGTAGACCCCCTATTGACACTATGCATACACTCCTAGTGTAGGGAGATCCCTCTCCCCACACTGCCTCAGCCAGTGGCACTTGCCATGAGGTAGCACTAGCTGCCTTAGGTACCACTAGGTGCTCTCCAGACCCTGTTAGTCCTTTCAGGGGCTTTTCAGCCCAGACATCCAATACTCCTACCCCACATCACTCCATTGCTCCCATCCCCAGTGATGATCCTGGGGACAAAGGGCTGGATGATGATGATAACAACAATCCTGAGGATGATGACCCTGGCAACAGTCCCAGTGATGATGGGCCCAGTGACAATAATCTGGATGAAGATGATCCAGAGGATGAACTGGACTTCCCAGACCCAGACACTGAACCCACAATTATGGTCCTGGACAATCTTGCAGAGGCCATCAAACTATTGGCTTGCAATGCCCACAGTAGCCCTGAGTCCTCAAGTAGGACCAAACTGCATGAGCCTGACACCTTTGATGGTACCATCCCCAAGCAGCTTTGTGCCTTCTTCATTCAGTGCAAGCTGAATTTCCAAGACTGGCCTCAGGCCTTCAGGGCCAACTGCACAAAGGTCATCTTCACCCAGTCCTACCTCAAAGGCATGGCTCTTGAACAGTTTGAACCAGACTTGCCTGGGGTTGAGGACCCTGATGACCGGCCTCTCTGGATGGACTCCTGGAGGGAGTTCATCCTGGAGTTACAAACCACTTTTGGACCTCATGACCCAGTTGCTGATGCCAAGAGTCAGCTTGACCACTTGCATATGAAGGATAACCAGCACATCAACAAGTACATAGTTGATTTTAATCAGCTTGCTTCACAAGTCTGAGGCTACAGTGATGGTGTGCTGTGCCACCACTTCTACTCCAGGCTCCCAGACCAGATCAAGGATGAAGTCTGTAGAGTTGCCAAGCCCCAGACACTACATGAGCTCCACCACCTTGCCCAGGAAATAGATGCACACTATTGGGAGTGCAAGGAAGAAATCCAATGGGCAAGTAAGCATAAGGGCTCATCTGCCTCCAACAACAATAAGTCTGGAGGTTCTGGTAACAACAATCAGCCCAAGACCAGTCAAGAGAAAGCCAAGACTGGCAGCAACAACAACTCTGGGTCCTCCCCTAAGCTGGCTTCATTGAAGCTGGGGAATAATAACAGCAACTCATCTAAGCCTGAGCCTAGCAAACTCAGGAAGGATGGAAAGCTCACCCTAAAAGAATGCAAGTGTCATATTGAGAGCAACCTCTGCATGTTCTGCAGAGGCCCCAGCCACTTCACTGAGAAGTGCCCCAAGAAGACTGGAAAGGCCAAGGCTCATGCCATGGCCACCACTGAAGCTGCACCAGCCTTGGACTCAGGTTCTACCCCTGAGCCAAAAAAATAGGTAGCAGCTCCCAGGACTCCACTCTTTGGATGGCACTAGGATCATGTGGGTGAGTAGAGAGTGTAGCATTGCTAGTGAATGTAAATACATGTCGAAGCAATGCTAGGATGGGATTATGTAATGTAATGGAGGGAGATGTGGAGAGGGGAGTTGGGGGAAGCATGGAGTGCTTACTGGCCTGGAACAGTAGTGATAACCTGCTGGGAAGGCATGAGCTGTGAGGGCAGGTGGGAGACACCTTGCAGGGGTCATGGTCGCAGCAAGGTGGTGCTGACATGCTTGAGGCCCCAGGGGTGAGACTGTGAGGGGACTGAAAAATGAGGTTTGAGGAGGGGAGTGGTGGGTGGGTGCAATGATGAGGCATGGGGAATGAGGTGGTGGCACTGGAGAATGAAAGGATGTGCCACTTACCTATGCTGGTCCAAAGACTCAACTCTGTGACTGGCATGTACCTTGCTGCATCACAGAGTCACACTCTTTGGATGGCACTAGGATCATGCAGGTGAGTGGAGAGTGTAGCATTGCTAGCAAATGTAAATACATGTCATAGCAATGCTAGGATGGGACTATGTAGTGTAATGGAGGGAGATGTGGAGAGGGGAGTTGGGGGAAGCATGGAGTGCTTACTGGCCCAGAATGGTAGTGATAACCTGCTGGGAAGGCATGAGCTGTGAATCCCTGGGTGATAGGAAGTGGTCCAACAACACATGCAGTGAGTGCTGGGTACCCAGGAGGTTAGGAGGAGGGGGGCTGCCCTGTGTTACCTGCAGACTGGGGGAAGCATGTAGCACAGGAAAGCATGGTGTAGGTAGGGTTCTGATTGCATGTATGGGGCGAGGATTTGCATGTGACAGTGGAGGTAAATGAGGAAGGTGTCACTCACCCAGCATCCCTTCACCTTGACAACATCAAAAGGGATGTTCCTGAGTAGGTATTCCAAGGTCGATCTGATGCAGATGCCATGCCCTTTGAGGGGTGGGAGGCCAGCTTTCTTGAGGGCTGAGTTGAGGGTTTTTAGGAAGGAGTGTCCTGTGAGGGGGGAATGGCCATTCTTGGAGTGGTAAGTGAAGAGGTGTGCCTGTGTGGGTGGGTCATTGATGGCAAAATGCTTCTCTAGGGCTAGCTGGGGGTCTTTGGGTCCTGCTTGCTTGGCCCAGTTGATGTCCTCACCTGACAGAGCTGATTTGGTCTGGGGGAGATGGAAGTTGGTGATCTCCAGTCCTTGCCAGTCATGCTGGATGCTTATGTTCTGGGGAGTGATGTGTATGGATGGGTTGAAGGCTTTGAGGCTGTTGACTGTAAATTTGCCTGTGCGTGCTGTGGTGAAGAAGATGGTGGTGAGGCATGTGTAGATGGCAGTGTGTAAGAGGGTGTCGAGGTTTAGGCTGGCCCATAATTTGGTGATGACCTCAATGGTGTAGGGTTCATGAGGGGGGTGTTTGGACAAGGGGGGGGAGAGGGATTTGGAGGCCTTGAGGAGGGCATTGGTTTCTGCCTCATTGAGGGACCAGGGGAGACTGTGGATGATGTGCCATGCATGCACTCTGTTGAGGTAGTTAACAATTGTGGTGTTGGCATATAGGCTGGCCATGGTTGAGATGAAGAACAAGATGAGGTCTGAGGATGCTGGTGCACATTGGTCTTTGGGAACCCCTTTCATGTTGCAGAAGGTGTGAAATGCAAGGAGGCCAGAGCCATAGGTTTCTCTGGTGGTGTCTGACCAGGCATGTGTGATTACCTCATATATGCACTGTGTGTCGGCATTTGAGAAGGGGAGGGATGGAGTTTGCTGGGTCATAGGTTTCCAGGTTATTAGACACTCTTTGGCTGGGTAATGTGGCCAGAGATGTGAGCTTGCATGAGGTGTCAGAGATGGGTTCGATGCTGGGTGTAGGGGGTAGGGGAGTAGGATGGGGGTGATGGAGGTTGGGTGGGAAGGTGGGGATGTTTGTGCAATGGCAGATGAGAGTCATGTGGGTCGGTTTGGATGTTGGGGTGTGTTAAGGGAGTTGGGGGGAGGAGAAGATGAAAGGGGGGATGTATTCCACATGAAATAGGGTCAGCCAGGTTGTTGCTACTTGGTATGTAGTGGATGTGCAAGGTGCATCTCATGAGGTCCAGGGCATGATGTAGGCATTTGAAGGCATCATTGGTGGGTCAATTTCAGCTTCTGCCCTGCCACCAGCTTTCGAGGACACCCTGGTTGTCTCCATGAACCTGGAAATGCATGTTGGAGGCTCCATAGTGGAGGATTGTGAAGGTGAGTAGTTTGAGGCCAATTGCCTTGGTGCAGCCAATATTGTGCCCATCAGCTTGCCAATTGGATCTGAGGGTCCATGCTCTCCAGCTGCCATGGAGGAGGATACCGATGCCTGTTGTGGAACTGGCATCTGAGAAGGTGGGGAGGTCAATGATGGGCTGTAGAGTGGGGATGGGGGGAGAAGGGCCTGGTGAGGTGAGCTTGCTTTGCCACCAATTTAAGTCATCCTGTGTGCCTCAGGGGGGTGTTCTGGGTTTGAAAGGGTTGTTGCCAAAAATTCTGAGCATTGCCTCGATGTTGATTAAGTATGGTCAACCTTCCAGGTAAATTAAGGGGGCATGTACTAGCTTTCCATGCAGTTTTTGCATGTGTCCACTTGGCATGCCATGCATCGATTGCATTGATGTATTTAAGTTGCTTTGACTTGGCAAGGGAGATGGTCAGGTTGACTAGGTTCCAGGTGAAACCAATGAAGGTGGGCTTGGAGGAGAAGGGTGTGTCTTTGGCAGATTCCCAGGGTATGCCTAGATACTTGGATATGTGGTCGATGTCTTCAAAATTGTATGTGAATTCCTGGTCTTCAGCTGGCCTAGGGGAGGAACGAGAGAAGTCTTTGATGGGGTGTTTGTAATCTTGGATGTGTTCTTCTGACTGCCCATCTGGGAGGGTGGCACCTGAGAACCATAGGTGACTGCCTTTAGATACATGCCCCTGGCTGGAAGCGATGGAACTGGCGATTTCAGTGCACTTGGTGTTGAAATCTTTGAGTGCCACTTTGCAAATGCAGATGAAGAAGTGATCATCTACCCATCTTAGCAGAGGGCCTAGGCCATGTGCTCTGATGATGTCTGCACCAGTGGCACCAATGTTTCCATAGATGCCACCTGAGGCAGCAAAACCAAAACATAGGGAGGTATCTATCGCAAAGAGCTCATCTGAGAGCCAGACTACTAGTGTGTGCCACTGCAAAGGGTGGATGGGGGCTGTATGGTACACTTCCGAAACATCTCTGATCATGCCTTGCAAACCTGGGGGGAGGTGGGATAGGAGGATGGCTACTATGGGGAAAATACAGTAAGAGGTTGGGTAAAGGTCCATGTTGATGTGGGAGTTGATTGAAGAGGCGAGGGGGGAGGGAGAATGCAGGAAGGAGAGGTTTTGTATGAGCTGAAAGCGACCCAGTTTACCTGGTTTGGGGATTGTCAAGTCTGGGCCTACTCCGACCAACTCCGATGCTTAACAAGGTCTGGGGAGGGGTCTGGAAGCAAGTCCGACACGAAAGAACAGAACTCTGACTGGCAGAGTAGTGGCAGGAACGAAGGCTGCTGAAGTGAAGGCGGAGCAGAGTGAGGGCGTCAGGTTTAGCTCGTGCGCTACCCCCTTGCACGATCTCAGCCCTCGTATTTTAGAGGGAGAGTACAGACAGAGAGTCAGAGATAACTCCGACAGGCAGAAGGCGGAATCAGAGGGAGTAGGAACTAAGTTGATATTCGTACTGAGGGATGGCGGAGTATGTTACATGCTTTTATACCACTACAGAGGTACAGTAACCGGAATCGGAACTGACATATGGGACCCAGAAATTTTCAAGTAAAAACCTCCTAGACGACGAATGAAGGGTAGATGGAGGACATACAAGCAGGTAACATAGAACATCCAAAAAAGGAAACAGTCCAGACGCTGGACCATGCGGTGCGCACGCTGCGGAGTACCTGACTGTGCGCTGTCAGGGAGAAGTCCGAAGACAGCCACATGACCACTCAAGAGAGCGGTCCGCTCGGTCCGGTAAGAGAACAACACAAGTCTGACAGCAGTTGGAGCGGAGATGGTTCGTAGACGATAGAAGGTGGGCAGAGTTGGTGCAGAGTGAGCGAATGACTGGCGGAAGAGGGTGTGGAGTGAGTAAAGGCCTAGAGTGAATGCACGGTTATGACAGTGCCCCCCCCTTAGGGCCTGAACCCCTGAAGGCCGCATGTATGGGACGAGATCAACACAAGCTGATCATTTGAAATTACTTTGATGCCTCGAGGATAATGGCTTTAGCCACGGTGGAGCTCTGTCGGAGTTCGAAGTACCGCTTAAAAAACATGTGTTAGGGTACCGAACCTTCGTCCTTTCCCCCCATCATCATGTCTTCCCAGCACCAAAGCAAAACCCCCCAGCCAACCCCTGGCCACGTCCGCGACTACTCCCAAGTTGCGGATGAAGAACTGGTCATCCTCACCAACGACTCCACTGACACCGAGCAGGAGAAGTCCGCAGAGAAGGCACATCGACGAGAGGAGGCCGAGTGGAGAGAGAGAGAGCGTGAGGCAGAGCGCAAGGCCAAGCGTGAGGAGACCAAGAGGTGGAAGGCAGAGGAGGAGCGATTGGAGGCAGAGCAGAAGAAGAGAGCAGAGGAGGAGGCTCAGAGGAGGAGGGCGATGGAGGAGGAGGAGGCTCGAAAGAAGAGGGCGGCGGAAGAAGAGGCAGAGAGGCAGAGGCAGAGAGCCTCTCAAGAGAGGGCCCAGGCCAGGCGGGATGAGGCCGCGCAGAGGTAAGTAGCAGATTACTGCGAGTCAGGCGGTGCTGACTTATTTTTTTATTTTTTATTTTTATTTTTATTTTTATTTTTTGACCTTACCCTACCCAGATTAACTGGCGTGGTGTACGACATCAACACCACCCAGAGGGTCCCTGGGACCTCTGTGGTGGTTACCGCGACCAGGAGGCCCCCCTGCACTCGCTGTGTAGCAAGTCTGACAGCAGGGCAGTGTGAGCCAGGGCAAGGTAAGACCAGGGCCTGCGTGCCCTGTCATAACAAGAAGAAGACGTGCAGTTGGACGCGGGAAGAGGCAGTGGCAGGGCCCTCGCAGAAGAGAGCAGGGATGGGGAGCTCCCAAGGAGAGAAGAAGAAGAGGACGTGAGGGAAGGGAAAGGAGAAAGCGACAGAGACGGAGGAAGTGGATGACGAGTGGGAGGCGGGCGGAGACGAAGACGAGGAGGAGCCACAGACACCGCACGAGGGACCCTCAGGGGCAGGGGTTCACATGCGGTGGGCGGAGTGGGAGCGGGAGCGGCAACTGCAAGCCGCAGAGAGGTATGCAGAGGCGCATGAGAGGGCTGCGCTTGCCTTCGAAAGAATGGTGGCAGCAGCGGAGAGGACCGCCGACGAGTGGGGGATGTACCGCGCATGGGCGGAGTGGGCAGAATCGAGGAGGAGGCAGGACGCGCACGAGGCCAGGATGGCCGAGCTCGAGTGCGCGGGAGGAGGATGGAAGAGGCCTCAGTTGGAGGAGGCAGAGGACGAAAACGAGGAAGCGGACGAAGGTGTGGAGGGGGATAACGAGGAAGAAGTTGAAGGAGAGAAGGAAGGCGGAGAAGAACAGGGGGGTGACGGAGGACAAGCGATGGAAGAGTAGAGTAGTTTTGTTTCTTTTTCTTTTTTTTTTTTTTTTTGGTTTTAGTTTTGTATATTTTTGTACTACTACAAAATAGACTTGTGACTTTGTTTGTGACTCTGAGAAGTGAAACAGATAAGCGGAGAAAATTCTAAAGTACTTAAGGTAGTTCGGTAAGAGGCGGAGTTGGCCCGTGGAGGTGGATCATGTAGGTGGAGTATTTGGCAGAGGTTGGTACGGGCCAGGTTTGTGTGGATAGCGTTCATGGAAAGCGGATACTATGTTGGAAGCGTGATCTAGTTCAGTTGCTAGCAACCAAGAGGTTTCTTCATCGGTGTTCTCGTAACCAGCCCAGCAGACTAGGTACAAGAGTTGACAATGGCGGCAATGGCGGTCCACCTTAGAGTCGAGTATCTCTGATACCTCGTACTCAAGGTCACCATCGAAATCCACTGGTGGAGGCGGAGGTTGTAGTTGGTTTGGGAAAGGGTTAGCCGCTGCGGCTTCCAGTTGTGAGACATGGAAGACCGGATGTACCGAGCACATAGAGTCAGGGAGCTTAAGGGTGACAGAATGCGTACCTGGCCTGGCCAAGATGGTGAACGGACCTAAGTACTTTTCGGAGAGCTTTTCCGAAGGACGAGTGGAGCGGAAGTACTTGGCTTTGATGTAGGCCTGTTCTCTGACCTTGAACTCAGGCAGAGGTATGCGTTTAGCATCTGCTGGACCCTGGTAGCGCTGTTGAGTGGCGGACATTTCGGAGCGGAGGAAGTCATGAAGGGTGGAGAGCTCAACGACATAGTCATGAGCCCTTGGGGAAGTGAAGTCTTGGTCAGGGACCACAGACAAGTTTGGATGGTATCCCTTGTCAGCGAAGAAGGGAGAGACTCCAGTAGTTGCACTTGGTGCGTTGTTGAAAGCGAACTCTGCTAGGGGTAAAAGCTCAGCCCAGTTGTCTTGTTGGTAATTACAGTAGACGTGGAGGTACTGCTCGAGGGTCTGGTTTGTCCGCTCGGTCTGGCCATTGCCTTCTGGGTGGTAACCCGAAGTAAAGTGAAGGCGCATATCAAGGGCCTTTCCTAGGGAGCGGAAGAAGTGAGAGACAAACTCGGGACCTCTGTCGGAGGTGACATTAGCTGGTACCCCGTGCTTGGAGAAGACATGGGTAAGGAAGAGCTTAGCGAGTTCGGTGGAGGCGACGGAGTCGTGGGTGGGGATGAACACCACTTGCTTCGAGAGGTGGTCCACTACCACGAGGATGGTGGAGTAACCATCGGAGTTGGGGAGGTGTTCGATGAAGTCCATGGAGATGGAGTTCCAAGGTCTCTCTGGGACGGGGAGTTGCTTCAATAGACCATAAGGGCAGTGGCGCAGAGTTTTGCTCCGTCCACAGGCGGTGCAAGACCTGACGTATTCTTTCACATCGGAGCGGAGGTTGGGCCACACGTAGTCTCTGCAGACGAGTTCTAGTGTGCGGTTTTGCCTGAAATGGCCTGCTAGGGGGTGGTCATGCTTGAAACGAAGCACTCGGAGGCGGAGATCATCGATGTCAGGGACAAAGATGTGACCGTCAAGGCGGAGTAGACCGTCGGAGTCCAGGGACCACCGAGGCTTAGTCGGAGTTGGAAGGTGACTGGTGGAGACAGGGTCGGAGGGTAGGGCGGAGATGATGTCAGAGTGCAAGCACTCAACATCAAAGACCATGGCGGCGCAGAGCACAGGTGCCATGAGGGTAGTGGTACGGAGGGACGATGCGAGCTGTTCCTGTGTAAACATAGGGCGGAGGTTGTGAGGATTTACCTGTGTGTAGTCCCTATCCCCCCCTTTTGGGTAGATGTCCCAATGGCGCGTAAGTGCATTGGGCTTGGCTCCCAAGCGGCCAGGTCGGAAGCGGATAGAAAGGTTGAACTGGGAAAGGTACTCCGACCAGCGGGCCTGTCGATGGGTGAGAACCTTAGAAGTGGAAAAATACTCAAGGTTTTTGTGGTCTGTCACCATGTCGACAGGTAAGGCGGAGCCTTCTAGGTAATGCCGCCAATGGCGGAAGGCCTCAAAGATGGCCAACAGCTCCTTGTCATGGGTATCATAGTTGAGTTCTGGTGCGGTCATGGTGCGAGAGTAGAAAGCGACTGGGCGGAGTTCACTGTTGGAGCAGGTGATCGACAAAATACCAGCGATGGCATAGTCGGAGGCATCGGTTTCCACTGTAAGCAGAGCATCAGGAACCCAGTGAGTGAGGATAGGAGCGGAGCTGAAGGCATCCTTCAGGCAGAGGAAAGCGGAGCGGCACTCCTCGGAAAAGTTCCAAGGAGCACCCTTTCGCATGAGGCGAGTGAGCGGAATGGCGATGTCGGAGTAATTATTAATGAATCGTCTGTAGAAATTTGCGAAACCGAGGAAAGACTGGATGTCTCGCACCTTCCACGGCTCAGGCCAGTCGCAGACTGCCTGAACCTTCTCAGTGGACATGGTGAGACTGGAGGGAGGGAGAATATAGCCGAGGTACTCGACAGAGTCGGAGTGGAACTCGCACTTCTCTGGCTTGGCATAAAGACCATGCTTTCGAAGGCAGCGGAGTACCTCTTTTACATGTTTGCGATGCGACTCCATGTCCTGCGAATAGATTAGGATGTCATTGAGGTATACCACGACGCAGACATCGAGCATGTCCGCAAAGATGCTATTAACGAATCGCTGGAAAGCCGCAGGCGCATTAGTCAGACCGAATGGCATTACCCGCCACTCATAAGAACCATAACAAGTGCGGAAAGCAGTCTTCCATTCATCTCCGTCTGCTATGCGGACCAGGTGATAGGCATGGTGGAGATCGATCTTGGTGTAGACTTTAGTGCGGCTTGGGGAGTCAAGTAGGTCGGAGATGAGTGGCAGTGGATAGTGATCTTTTTTCGTGATTTTGTTGAGTCCTCGATAGTCTACACAGAGGCAGAGTGAACCGTCCTTCTTCTTTATGAAGAGGACAGGGGCACCGTGAGCAGAGGTGGACTGTTTGATGAAACCGTAGCCAAGATGCTTGTCAATAAAGGTGCAGAGAGCTTCAAGCTCTGGCGGAGAAAGAGAGTAGATTGTACCAATGGGCGGAGAAGCCCCTTCCTCGAGGTCAATCTTGAGATCGAACGAGCAGTGTGGTGGAAGTTCTGTGGCCTTGTCTTTACTAAAGACATCGGCAAACTCGTGATACTCAGGAGGAACCGAGGAGAGGTCAGGAGGCGGAGTAGAAGCGGAGGACACACGAAGCTTCACATCATCAGCGGAGAGCTGCAAGCGGAACTGTCTAGAGCCAGGGAGAGCACAGGCTCTGACATATGCAGCAGCATTGATGAGTGAGACGAGCGGAGCAGAGTGCGGCGAGTCTGTCGGAGGTGCAGTCGGAGCTGCAGATGGAGCAGAGGGTGTCGAGTCTGGAGCGGAGGTCGCATCGGAGGGTGACGAAGGCACCTGGGGTGTCGGCATTCCCTGTAGCGGTGGTTTGAACGATATACTGCCCAGTACCCAGTCAATCAATGGATTGAAGCGGGTGAGCCAGTTGGGTCCTAATACCAGCGAACAAGAAGAATCCAATGGAGTAACATAGAATGAAACGGAATTGACATCGCCGGAGGGAAAGCGGAGGGAAAGATCTACTTCTTGGGAAATGACAGCATTTGTACTACCATCAAACAAGCGGAGCGGAATTGGCAGAGAAACGGGGGAAACAGAAATGGCATACTTTTTGATTATAGACGGGTCTACAAAACAATGAGAAGAACCAGAATCGATCAACGCAGAAACAGTATCAACAGAATAATCCAGAAGAGTTACAGACAGTAGTAAGGAATTGGGACTAGAAAGAGCGGACGCATTGAGTCGGATGTCCGGTTGCGCACAGTTGGTGTCAACACTTCCTCCAGGCTGTGCGAGCTCCCTGGAGGAGCGGACTAATTTTTTGGCTCTGCCTTCTCCACGGGCGGAGCAGGCGGAGCTTCAGCCGTAGTGGCACAGGCTTTGGCTGCGCAGGAGGTAGACTTGGGACAGTCTTTAGCAGAGTGGCCAGCCTCGCCACAGAAGAGGCAGAGGTTGTTTTTCATCCTGCACTGGCGTTCAGCGGAGGTGAGTTTGCCATCCTTACCCAATAGGTGGGCAATGTCGGACTTTGGCGGATCTTTCTGCTTGCCTTTGCCCTTTGCGTCGGATTTTGGAGCAGAGGCGGAGGACAACGACTTAGACTTATTGTCGGAGTTGGAGGACTGCGACTTGTCGGTGGCAGACTTGGTGGTGCGCGAGATTTCTGCTTTATGCTCCCAGTAGCACGCATCGATGGTCTGAGCGAGTTTGCGGAGTTGTGCGAGGGTAGAAGGTTTTCTGACGCGAGCGATCTCATCCTTGATGCAGTCTGGAAGTCCACTATAGAAGCAGTGGCGGAGTGCACCGACACCATAGTCTTTGACCTGCGAAGCCCAACAATTGAATTCCACGACGTATTTGGTAATTCGAGAACCATCCTTCATGGTGAGGTTCTCGAGTTGTTGGACGGCATCCGCTATGGCATCATGCGGACCAAAGTTAGTTGTGAGCTCTTGTAAGAACTCATGATAGTCGTCCATCCAGAGCGGGCGGTCATAGTTGTCGGGATTTAGTAGATCTGGCTCGAACCAAGCCAGAGCCATACCCCCCTGAGATAAGACTGAGCGAAGGTAACCTTTGCTCTGTCAGAGCAGAATGCACGGGGGCGGTCTTGGAAGTTCAACTCGCACTGCACGAGGAACTTGCGGAGTTTCTTTGGGTCGGAGCCATCGAAGGTGTTGGGCTCGTGGACCTTGGTTTTCGGAGCGGAGTCCCCAGTGCGTGAACTAGACTGCGCAAGTGCATGGACAGCTCTAGCAAGAGCTATGAGGGGATCCTCTGGCGGCTCAGCCGGGTCTTCGGGGACATCCCCGTCACCACTGCCCCCGCCATCAGGATCACCATCAGGATAATCAGGGTTGGGGTCGGGTTCATCATCTTGGTTACGAGGAGGCGGAGTATGGAAGGCTGATGGGTGGAGGTCGGAGTGACCAGCTTGTGAAGCGCTTTCACCTTCAGCACGAGAGCGGCATCGAGCGGAGAAGGACTGGAATTGTTCAACAATGGAAGGGAGTCGACGCAGATTAGCCAGCGCTACAGCGA
Source organism: Pisolithus tinctorius (assembly GCA_024663395.1). Classification (NCBI taxonomy): domain Eukaryota; kingdom Fungi; phylum Basidiomycota; class Agaricomycetes; order Boletales; family Pisolithaceae; genus Pisolithus; species Pisolithus tinctorius. Next base: position 758,303 of record JANFAH010000027.1, on the reverse strand, counting down.
GGTTCTCAGCGACCTCTCTCTGGGATTGAGCTCGAGTTCTCATAACGGCGTAAGTTTTTCGGAAGACAGAAAGCGAGATCATACAAGTGAGAGTACGAATATACTGTCAAGTCCAGGCCTACTCCGACCAACTCCAACGCTTAACAAGGTCTGGGGAGGGGTCCGGAAGCAAGTCCGACACGAAAGAACAGAACTCCGACTGGCGGAGTAGTGGCAGGAACAAAGGCCGCCGAAGTGAAGGCGGAGCGGAGTGAGGGCATTGGGTTTAGCTCATGCGCTACCCCCTTGCACGATCTCAGCCCTCGTATTTTAGAGGGAGAGTACAGACAGAGAGTCAGAGATAACTCCGACAGGCAGAAGGCAGAATCAGAGGGAGTAGGAACTAAGTTGATATTCGTACTGAGGGACAGCAGAGTATGTTACATGCTTTTATACCACTACAGAGGTACAGTAACCGGAATCGGAACTGACATACGGAGACCCAGAAATTTTCAAGTAAAAACCTCCTAGACGACGAATGAAGGGTAGATGGAGGACATACGAGCGGGTAACATAGAACATCCAAAAAAGGAAACAGTCCAGACGCTGGACCATGCGGTGCGCACGCTGCAGAGTACCTGACTGCGTGCTGTCAGGGAGAAGTCCGAAGACAGCCACATGACCACTCAAGAGAGCGGTCTGCTCGGTCCAGTAAGAGAACAACACAAGTCCGACAGCAGTTGGAGCGGAGATGGTTCGTAGACAATAGAAGGTGGGCGGAGTTGGTGCAGAGTGAGCAAATGACCGGCAGAAGAGGGTGTGGAGTGAGTAAAGGCCTAGAGTGAACGCACAGTTATGACAGGGATTATGGACAGGGGTGAAGATTGGAAGTGGCCTAACTCGTGCTGTATTTCAGGAGTGGTGAAGGGGCTGAGGTATCTGCCTTTGGAGAATTCTTTATTTATGATCTTGTTGAAGGCTGCTTGATGCTCAAGTACAATCTGGCTGTTGAGAGGGGTGCATGTGTGTGTGGGGGGGGGGGGGGGGGGGGGGGGTATGTTGGCTGAAAAGCTGTGCCACGTCCTGTGGATGATGTGGGGGTATCTGGAGAGGAGGCTGAAGGATTGGAGAGCTGTGTGCCAGGCATCAGGGTTGTAGGGCATTAGGGCTTGTGTCCTTCTGCATGTGATGGCATTGCTGAGCACTGTGTTCATGGTTTCCACAGCCAGAGCACTCATGTTTGATGGATTTGTGGGAGAGGTTGCATCTGTTCAGCTTCTGCCAGTTGCTGCAAAGGGTGTGGCCTTTGCTGTTGATGATGCGACCTTTGGTTGAATGTCTTGAGTGCATGGGGGATCCATCCCACTGGGTAGGGTTGTTGCACTCATGGATCTGGTGGGGATGGCAGCCAAGGCAAATGGGGCATGCTGATTTTGGTTGGTTGGATGAGCTTGGTGAGCACTTGCAGGTGAGAGGGGAGGAGCTGGAGTGTTTTGAGGGGGACAGTTGTGATGAGTGTCAAAATCAAGGGCAGGGAGACCGGGAGCATGAGTTGTGATGCCAATGGGGATTGGTGTCATTCCTTGACAGTGCATGATGATGGGAGCACCTGGATTGGGTGGGTGAGGGAGGGATGGTGTTGATGAAAGCCTCAACCCTGTGGGGTGGGCATGTGGGGTGGATTGGGCAGGTGAAGTGTGTGGCCGAGTCAGGGTGATGTCAATGGGGCGATGCCATGCCATCAGGATGGGTGGGAGGAGGAGGAAAAGGGCAGGTGGGGTAGGTGAGGGAGGGGGGGTGGTGAGGATGGGCATGGGATGGGCATGGGGAGGAGGCATGGTGAGGTGGGCTGGATTAGCTTTCAGTTCAGGGGTGGGGGAGGGGGACGGACTGACCTGCAAGCGAGTTTCTTCTGGGCTGCAACGTTTACCCCAAATGTGATGCTGTTCATCAGGGTGTTGTTGATGATCGATATGTCAAAGATGTTGCCATTGTTTGCCTTCAGTTCATCATGCCACTGTTGGTGCACACAAGAGGTGTAGGTCAGGATGATGGCATCTCCATTTGTGGTTGTTTGCTGGGGGTGGCTTTCAAGGTTCCAGAAGAACATGGTGAGGGCATTGATGTGTTTTTCCAGCCAGGGGACCATTTTGATATGGTGCAGGAAGGTGGCTCTGGCCTGTAGGAATTCACCAATGGTTAGATTGTGGTCTGTGCAGGCATTCTGTGAGGCCTTCACTGAGGCGACCAGTCTGAGGGTGAGGATGTCATTGGAGCTGGATAGGCCGAAGGTGTCATTGGCATTGGATTGGGAGTTCCTGGCAGCATTGCTGCAACCCTTGGGGGAGAAGTACCACAATTTGATGTAGTTGCAGGACATGAGTTTGTTGGTAGTGTATTGAGAGGGCCTGTTGATGAGGATGCTGGGTGGAGGGTGCCCAGTGGTGAAGTCATTCATTTGTGGTTTTCTGTGCTCTACTTCTCTGTGATTGTTCTTGGCCCCTCAGCAGCCTGTCTGCGTGTAGCATTCTCTGCTTCCCTGCGCTCATTCTCCTGGCACTGCATTTCCTCAGCTTCAGCTTGGTGCTGCACATTCCACTCATCAATCCTGCACTGGTGGTTGTTGTCCCAGGCTGTGATGAGCCATTCTACAGCTTGGTTGAGGTCGATGTTGAGGGTCACCATGATGGCTTCACAAATTTCATGGAATGCTGCAGACTCGAAATTGGGATGCTGTTTGAGGTTGGGGTCAGCCATAGTTGGAGAGCTGTGTGGAATGTGGGGTAAGGGTGCTTGGGCAAAATAAAGGAGCAATGGCAAGTTGGACAGAAGGGGTGTGTGGATGTGACAATGAGGTGCAGGGAATGAGGTGGTGGCACTGGAGAATGAAAGGATGTGCTGCTTACCTATGCTGGTCCAAAGACTCAACTCTGTGACTGGCATGTGCCTTGCTGTGTCATAGAGTCACACACAATCTGGGAGCTGCATTGACTCTGGTTGTGCAAACTTGGAGGCTTGTCTCAATGCATCTGCTCTTTCCAGTCTGAATTCATTAACCCCCTATGTCACATTAGAAAATCATGAACTACCTCAGCTTCATACTTTAGTGGACTCTGGTTCCATGCATTGTTTTATAGATAATCAATTTGTTAATCAACACTCATTTACCCCATACTCAGTCTCCCCAATCCAACTCCAGCTCTTTGATGGAATGTCCACTTTTACCATAACTCAAGCAGTAGATGTCAATATCCACTTTGCATCTGGCAATGTCACCCCAGTAACCCTGTTTTTAGCCCTGTTGGATTCTGAGTGTAAGATAGTCCTCAGACATAACTAGCTCACCTGCTACAATCCATTGATTGATTGGGTACTGAGCAGTCTAACATTCCAGACTCCTGCACAAGCAATGCCAACCCTGTTGACACCCCCTGTAAGCCCAGTTCCCACTGGCCTCCCTGACCCAGTCCTAGTGACCAACCTGGCCCTGTGCCATCTGTACCAGTCTCCGACTCCCCAGCTCACACCCCCCTGAAGGCCCCTCTTGTCTCCCTAATCATTGCAGCTGCCTTCATGCACACCTGCAAACTTGAAGGGTCTGTCCAGTTCCAACTTCAGCTCCACACCTCAGACTCAGCTCAAGCCTGATCAGCCTCAGTCTCCCCTCCTCTGGCCCTACCCAATGTTCCAGAGGAGTACCATGACTTTGCTGATATATTCAGCAAGGCCAAGGCCTCAGCGTTCCTGCCACACTGGGAGTATGACCTGAAAATAGAGCTTGAGGAAGGAACAACCCCACCCCTAGGCGCCATCTATTAACTGTCCCTGGTCAAGCTGCAAGCTCTCTGGACCTTCATCAATGAGAACCTCACCACCAGTTTCATTCATCCAACCTCTTCCCCCTATGCTGCACTGGTCCTCTTTGTTAAAAAGAAGGATGGCTCCCTCCAGCTCTGTGTAGACTTCCACAGTCTGAACAAAATCACTAAGAAAGACAGATACCTGCTACCACTCATCTCTGACCTCTTAGACTCACCAAGCCAAGCCAAGATCTATACCAAGATTGATCTCCAGCATGCCTACCATCTTGTCTGGATTGCCCCAGGTGATGAATGGAAGACCACATTTCAGACTTGGTATGGTTCTTATGAGTGGTTGGTAATGCCTTTTGGTGCCCCAGCTGCCTTCCAACACTTTGGAGAAACCATGGAATTCCATCCCTATGGATTTCATTGAGCAACTTCCAGCCTCATCTGGCTTCACAGCCATCCTTGTTGTAGTTGATTGGCTTTCCAAGCAGGCCATCTTCATCCCCACACATGACACCATCATGGCCCCAGAACTTGCCAAACTCTTCCTACTCCATGTCTTTTCAAAGCATGGAGTACTGGGCCATGTGACCTCAGACTGAGGCTTGGAGTTTGTGTCTCACTTCTTCCAGTCACTTGGTAAGGCCTTAGATATGTGCTTACACTTCACCTTGGGCTACCACCCCAAGGGTGATGGCCAGACCAAGAGGACTAACCAGATGCTGGAACAGTACCTCAAAGTCTACTGTAACTATCAACAGGACAACTGGGCTGACCTACTACCTCTGGCCAAGTTTGCTTACAACAATGCTCCTAGTGCTACTACTGGTGTTTCACCCTTCTTTGCTAATAAGGGCTACCACCCTAACATCTTGGTACACCCAGAGTGTGACCTCACCTCTGCTTGGGCTCATGATTATGCAGTCAACCTGGACTCACTGCACCAGTACCTACATGAGGAGATGACCCTTGCATAACAGTGCTATCAAGGACTGGCCAATGCCAAATGCATGCCAGCCCCAGACTTCAAGGTTGGTGACCAAGTATAACCTTGGACCATATCTGGTTATAGCTCAGGCTGGTACCCACTCATTCATGCTGCACCTGCCAGACTCAATGTGTGCAGTCCATCTGGTCTTCCATGTGTCTCAACTTAATCTGGCTGTCCCTAATACCATCCCAAACCAGACTCAACCACCACCCCTGCCAGTTGAGGTTGATGGTGAACTAGAGTTTGAGGTAGCTGAAATCCTTGACTGCAAGGTTGACTGGTGTTGGCAGTGTTGGTTACAGTACTTAGTCCAGTGGTCTGGCTATGAAGGGACTGATGAAGAAACTACATGGGTACTTGCTACAGAGCTCAACAATGCTTCTGAACTCATGCAAGAGTTCCACTCCTGCTACCCCACTAAACCCAGCCCTTTCCAATGAGGACTGGCCTCAACCAGCCTCAGTTTCTTTTTCTATTTCTATCAGTGTCTAGTTTTCTCCTGACCTCTTACTTACCTTGTTTTCCCCTTCTTGTTTCTCTTATTTTACTGTGTAACACCAGACACCAGACACATGACATTCACAGAAGGATTGCAAAGGTGCTACACTATAAACACTACTTGGCCATACCTTCATCCTCCCTTCAGCCTCCTCCTCCTTGTCTTTGCTGTGGTTCTTCAACCAATTGGCCTCCTCATGCAGCTCATCAGAGTCAAGCTCAGACAAGCCTGAGTCCAAGGGGGAGACTGCCATACCAAAGCATATGACTTTCTGAGTAAGGCCTCAAGCATGTTGGCAATTTGGCCTGAATTCTCAACTGTGGTCTCATGGAGTTTGAAGAGGCTGGCCAGACTGTTGGCAATCAGCCCTGCCATGTCAATAAGACATTTGAGCTTGTCTTTCAAGCCTGTGAACCCCCTTGTGACAGCCTTCCTCACCCCACTCATGCCAGCCTCAGGCTTGTCAATGTCCAGCACCTTGACTGACTTCAATTTCACCCACTTCTTCTTGCTGGGCCTGGCCTCAGGTGTCTCCTCATCCACCTTCCTCTTCTTCCCTTTGTCAACCTTGGAAGCAGCCTTAGGACCAACCTTGGTGTCCTTCCCATCTCCAGGCCACTGGCACTTACCCTTTGACTGGTTGCACCACATGCAGGTGACCCACTTCTTGTTGCTGTCTATGAGGAACTCACAGATGGTCTTTGCCCAGGTGTAGCAGGTACTGCTAAACGCAGGCTTCAGACAAAATGCACAGCAGTAGAGGAGGTACTCACCCAGGGTCCATGACCACCTTCTTCACCTCAGCAGCCTCACTACTACCAGCCCCAGCCCCATCACTCTTCTTGGCCTCAGCTTTGCATTTGCACTCAGCCTCACATCTCTCCTCCTCTTCACATGCCCTCCTCTCCTCAGCCTCCCACACTGCCCTCTCAGCCTCAGCCCTCTCCCTCTCTGCCCTCTCTGCCTCAAGCTGAGCCTGTTCTTCCTGCTGTAGGAATAGGTAATAGAGTGGACCTAGAATCAGTAAATGTCAGTGATGGGCAAGTATTGTGCTTGACCCAAAAGGGAGGTTCTTGCTGGAGAAAAGAAGTGTAGTAAAACATGAAATATGCAAACTAGAAAAGAATACTTAGCTCTGTCTGTCCAAAACCTTCTGCCAGTCCTCCTGGCACTTTGGGTACTCCCCAAAGTAATAAATCTGACCTCGAAAACTTGCCAAAATGTGAGACTAATTCACCCTGCTACTGAGGGCCTCTCACATGGATTGCTTGTATGGTAAACTGAACTTGCACAAACACAGCGCTGTAGGAATAGGTTTTAAGAGGAGCCTATAATTAGTAAATATCAGTAATGGGCGAGATTTGTGCTCGACCCAAAAGGGAGGTTCTCTCTGGAGAAAAGAAGTGTAGTAAAAAGGTGAAAATTGCGAACTGAAAAGGAATACTTAGCTGTGTCTGTCCAATAACTCTTGCCAGTCCTCCTGGCCCTTTGGGTACTCCCCAAAGTAATAATTCTAACTTCAAAAACTTGCCGAAATGCGAGACAAAATCACCCTACTACTGAGGGCCTGTGACATGAATTTTTTTTTGTTGGTAAACTGAACTTGCGCGAACACAGTGTGCATGCTTAGTCAGCAACACGACTGCTTGCCACCAAGTCCAGGGGTACAAACACAAAAACAAAAGCAAGAAATAAACAAGTCCTTCCACCCCTAAACTCCTGACTGAGATGGATTCTCCTAGGGAACTTGAACTTGTTCCCTACATCCAAGGGGTGGTTTAGAACTCGACCATCCTTGGTCGCTCTCCTCCTTGCACAAACATCCTCGCCCTTGCATCTGCTTCCCTTGACCTCACCACATATATCTTCATGCCCTTCAAACACAACTCTTCGCCCCTAACCTCCGTGCCCTTCAAACATGACTCCTTGCCCTCGAACACCTCGCAGTCAGGTGGACAGAGTCCTGATACTAAGTACTGATGAATGGCCTCGAGCCATCCATCCCTGTTGATTGCCTTTTCCTTTGTGCTAGGGTACCTGTATTTTGCAGTAGATAGTGTTCGAATCAAAACTGAAAAGGGCACCTTGGCATCTTCTTGAATGCGCTGTTATGTTTCACCCCTAACTTTTCCTCTTTACTGTATGTTTACCTTGCTTTTGATCCATTGGACTTAGTTTCCTTTTAGAGCCATCTTCCCTCTGATCCGACGGCTCTCTATTCCCACCACTAGCGTTACTGTCTCGTTACATGCCTAGGACATGCATCGTCATGGTTCAACCAATGGCATAGTTACCTCGTTACACACAGATGCCTCATGGTCCATCTTTGTGTAGTATTTAGACCGTCGGCTCAAGTCCTGGAAACCCAGACTTGAGCTGCTCAATTATACACAGCGTTCTCAGAACTTTGCCCTCAGTGTCCCTAACCCGGACCACTCTTACCGGCATTGCCCCAAATCCTCTGTCGTTTACAGAGGTTACTACAGCCGTTTGCTTAGTAGAAACCTTAGACTGCGTCTGAGCTCTCCCTACGTCTCAACTTCGGTCAAGCGTAACAAAAGCTCAAGTCTACAGCCTTTGGCCAAATTGGTCACTGTTTAGTGCACCACCATGAACCCCCGAAACAATCGACATTGGGCGCCATTGCGACCCACTTGTGAAGAATCGTCATCTGACGAAGAACAGGAGAGCACTGTCACAGACACCTCCTCCAACGAACCTGAACAACTGGATAGAGGCTTTACCTCTGGTATCCTCTCGAACCTTTTCACTCACTCTCTTGCGTCACTTGGTACCCCAATCCCACCAGTACCCGCCACACTTCCTACACCCCCGATCCAACCACAGAATACGATGTCCGGTTCATCGTCGAAGGCACCAGTCAGCAATGCCACCAAAGCCACTGAATTGAAGATTGGTGCTCCAACTGATTTTGATGGAGACCAAAAGAATGCCATGAGCTGGCTGTACTCTGTACAGACCTACCTCTTGGTCAATGAAGAACTGTACGACACAGACACCAAAAAGGTAGTCTACGCCTTGTCGTACATGAAGAAGGGGGTCGCCCATTCCTGGGCAGCCACCTTCCAGAAGGTATCTCTGGAAAAGAACCCCCCGAGTTTCGGCACCTTCGCCGACTTTACAAAAGCTTTCAAAGAATCTTTCACCTCCGCCGACACCGCAGGAACTGCCATCGCCAAACTGCAAACCCTGAAACAGAAAGATTCGGTGGAACAATACATCACCGACTTCCGAACTGCCGCTGCCGACTCGACCATCACGGAAGACGTCGCTCTGATCGAGTTCTTCTCACAAGGACTCAAACCTTTCATCGCGAACAGAATCCATATGATGGAAACCACTCCCACTAAAATTACTGAGTGATACACCCAAGCGCAGAAGTTCGACGCCAAGTGGAGAAAGATCAATGAAACCTTTGGAAAAAAAGAAAAGAAGACGTTCCACCCCAGGAACAATTTTGCCGAAGAAAAAGATCCAAACACTATGGACGTGGATGGAGTGAGACTCTCCAAAGAAGAACGAGACTGACACATCAAAGAAGGAAGATGTTTCGGTTGTGGAAACAAAGGACATCTCTCTTGGGAATGTCCAGACAAAGGGAAAACTCCCCAGAAGAAAGTAAAGAAAATCCGCAAAATTGTGGAGGTAGAAGAGAGCGACGATGAAGAAAAGGTCGCTGGTCCATCCATCGCTCTGGTAAATATTGCTAGAGCCCTTGGAAAGGATTTTTGAATGGGAACTCTGCGTTGACACAAGACGTTCCCCAAACTAAGGACAGTTTGGTTTCTGTTGCACCTGTACTTGTAACGTCTACACCAGAACGTACTATGCAGGTCCCTGTCTCCCTTTACACATCAGAAACCACCCTGAAAGTCGTCAACACTACCGCTCTAGTTGACTCCGGAGCAGAAATCTCTTGTATCGATTGGGGTTTTGTGCGAAAGCACCGAATCCCTACTCAACGCCTCACTGAACCCATCCTCGCCAAAAATGCTGATGGAACCCAGAACTCAAAGGGAAGAATACTGTTTTCCACCACTCTCTACTTTAAGATTGAAGGGCTCGTCCACCAAGCCTTTTTCCATGTCATCAATTGTGGAATGGAAAATGTCATCCTGGGTCTCCCTTGGCTCCAAGAAAACAACCCCGTTGTGGACTGGAGGATGGGCACTTTGTCTATCGATGAAAGGACCAATAGATCAAAAGAATTGAAACACAACATTTCTTCTGTTGCCATCGAAGAACCAACCATGAATCTTGTGTCCCCCGTTGAAAAGAAAGGGATATTCATGGACTACGAAGAACCAGAAGACAAAACCATCCGAGCACACTTTGTGATGTCGGTTGGGAAACTCGTCGAAGAAGCCAAGAAGATTAACCCCAACAATAGTCTTCTTCGAAAAATTACCACAGCTACTGAACTAGCCCAAGAAGAACACAAGAAGAAACCGAAAGCTGTCCTTCCTGAAGACTACAAGGACTTCGCTTCGGTCTTTGAAAAACCCTCCGATGGAGTTTTACCTCCATCACGACCATATGACCATGCCATAAACCTTGTAGAGGACTTCGTCCCCAAGGTGGCCAAGGCATACCCTCTCTCTCCCTCTGAGCGAGAGTCTGCAGAAAAATTTATTGAGGAAAACCTTCGAGAAGGAAAGATTCACCCCTCGAAGTCCCCCCAAGCCGCCCCTTTCTTCTTCATAGGAAAGAAAGATGGCTCCTTATGTCCTTGCCAGGATTACCGGTACCTGAACAAGAATACGGTGAAGGATGCATACCCCCTTCCCCTCATTTCAGATCTTGTAGACAAATTGAAAGGAGCCTCCATCTTTACAAAAATGGACGTCAGATCTGGCTATAACAATGTTCGGATCAAGGAAGGGGACCAATGGAAGGCCACATTCATCACGCACAAAGGTCTCTTCGAACCAACTGTTATGTTCTTTGGGCTGTGCAATTCCCCTGCCACCTTCCAGCGATTTATGAATGACTCCTTCCGAGACATGATTGCTGAAGGATGGTTGGTCGTCTATATGGATGACCTCCTCATCTTTTCAAACAATCCCAAAGAACACAAATGAAGAACCCGTCGTGTCCTCGAAAGAATGAGGGAACTTTCTCTCCCTCTAAAACTGGAAAAATGTCATTTTGATCTTGCTGAAGTAGAATACCTCAGCATGATTATCAAAGAAAACACTGTCGCCATGGACCCCGTCAAGGTCCAAGGCATTGCCGAATGGCCTGTTCCAAAAAAGGTCAAGGATGTGCGATCCTTCCTAGGATTTGCAAACTTTTACAGGACATTTGTTCCTTACTACTTGGACATTGCATGACCGCTTATCGACCTTACCAAGAAAATGGTCGACTGGAGTTGGTCGAGGAAGTGTCAGGACGCCTTTGAACTCCTAAAAAGAATTTTTATGGCACAACCAACCCTTCGAATGCCCGATACCTCCCGGCCGTTCGCAATCACCACTGATGCATCCAAGTATGCAACAGGAGGAGTCCTCCTTCAAAAAGACTCGAATGGACAATGGCAGCCTTGTGCCTTCCTATCCCAATCGTTTAACCCTGCAGAGAGAAACTACGACATTTATGACAGAGAGCTGCTAGGAGTTATTCGAGCACTGAAATCCTGGAGACATTACCTCCACGGATCCCCGTTCCCAGTTAAGGTCTTCACAGACCATAAAAACCTGACATATTTCAAATCTCCTCAAAATCTGAATCGTCGCCAGGCTCGCTGGCTCCTCGACCTCGCAGATTTTGATCTGCAACTAGAACATGTCCCAGGCAAAGACCTGGCTGCACCAGATGTGCTTTCCCGCCGCCCTGATCATATTCCCAACGATGATGAAGATAATAAAGGAGTAACTCTCCTCCCACAAATGTTGTTCGTCAATCTCATCGATACCAACCTTACTCAGAAGGTCACATCGTCCTCCATGAAAGATCCCGTAGTCCAAACGGCACTTTGTGCCATTGAAAATGTCGACATGCCACTCCTGTTCAAATCCCATCTCTCCGATTGGAGGTTTGACAGTGGAGTACTACTTTACAAAAACCGGGTGTATATCCCCAATGACCCTACCCTTCGTCGGACCGTTGTATCCAACCATCATGACCACCCCTCTGCCAGTCATCCCAGTGTCCTAAAAACCCGACAACTCGTTTCTTCCGAGTTTTGGTGGCCTGGACTCGCGTCCTTTGTCTGCAAGTATGTCGAAGGCTGTGCTGTATGCCAGCAAAACAAAGTAAACACTCACCCCACGACACCGCCCCTTACGCCTATTCCCTCCACCTCAACCTGACCTTTCCAACAGATCTCTTGTGATCTGGTCACCGACCTACCTGTCTCTCACGGCTATGACTCCCTTTTGGTCGTGGTAGACCATGGGCTTACAAAGGGGGTAATTTTATCACCCACCAAGAAAACCGCCTCCGCTGCTGACATCGCAGCATTGTTCTTCAAGAAAGTCTACTCCCGTTTCGGGTTGTACAACAAAATTATATCTGATTGAGGACCCCAATTTGCCTCCGCCTTTGCTAGAGAGCTCGCTTCCCTTCTGGGATACTCTCTTGCCCTATCAACAGCATATCACCCTCAGACCAACGGAGAAACGGAACGCATAAATCAAGAAGTGGAAACTTATCTCCACATCTTTTGCCAGAACGACCCCACCTCATGGGTGGATAGTCTACCAATGGCTGAATTCGTGCATAACCACCACCCACACTCTGTCACCCATCAATCTCCGTTCTACCTCATGTATGGATATGAACCGAAACCCCTTCCGTCCCTGATCACGGAGACCCACCTTCCTGCCGCTGAGTCTAGACTCGAGGAACTCCAAAAAGCTAGAGAAGAAGCCCTTGCAGCCCATGATCTAGCCAGGAAAACCATGAAGGACCGCTCGTCACGACCCTTCACCCCATTCCAGAAAGGTGATAAAGTCTGGCTAGAAGCACGCAATTTGAAATGCTCCTATGAAAATAGAAAGCTTGCACCCAAACAGGAAGGACCCTTCACTGTTGCCGATGTCCTGTCCCCCATCACGTATCGCCTCATGATCCCCCCACGGTGGAAAATCCATAACGTTTTCCACGCTTCTCTCCTATCGCCCTATCATGAAAATGATGTTCACGGACCGAACTTCCCGGCTCCACCACCTGACCTTGTCAACGAGGAGGAAGAATACGAAATCGAGGCGATAGTCAGCCATAAAAGGTCTGGCTGCAGACACACCTTCTTAATCAAATGGAAGGGTTACCCTTCTTCTGAAAACTCGTGGCAGACAGAGTCACACCTTGAACATGTGGATGATACGCTTTCCACCTATAAGAAATGATTCCCCAAGGACTTCCCCCTTCAGAAACAACCCACTCGACGCCCCACTCGTACTGTCAGAAACATCACCCTCGAAATGCCCCCTCATCGTTACACCTACCCTCGTGAAACCTCTCACCGTCACACTCCGTTTGCTTGTCGGCAACGACAGCCTGCTAGCGATCAGATGATCGCTTCCTATCGACTCTTTATTGCTGACCCCGCTGTCGTCGGCACCATCTACCATGAGGTGGACGAGAACTCCCCACTTGATCTCGTATATCATGCTACCATCCAAGCCCTTCGGCTTGAAGAACTTTCCTGCTATGTCAACCGGCAAAACCCCCTTCTATCCCCTGCCCGTACCATCTTAAATGAGATAACCGTCCAACAGGTTCCCCTCTTACTTAAACTTTTCGATGTTCTTGGAGGCGCAGACCTCATTTACAATGTTCGACAGTACCCTACGTTGATCGCCCCTCCTCCTCCTGGGTCTAGAAGACCCTTGACTGCTACCTCCCCTCCGGTTTCCTCCATGTCATCCTCTCCTCCGGCATCATCGCCATCGTCCTCCTGCTCCTCCCAGTCCTCACGCTCTCTCCGAAGAGCTGACAGACCTCGTGCCTGTTGCTTATCAGGCCCTAACCCTCAGCCTTGCGAGTCTCACGACTCCCCATCTGAGGTAGATCCTGAGACCACCTTTGGCGTCTCCCATCCTGAACTCAACTACACATTAAACATTGTCGAAACCCTTGCACAGTTGCCACCAACCCCTGTGTTAAATGCTATGACTGAGTTTGATAGACCTCTTACTCCATCTGACCCACGCTATCGTCAAGCGTGTTATGTCTGTCATCGCCTCAGCCATATCCGCATCAACTGTGGACTGTATGAATGTCCCCTTTGTCACGCCACTTGTCCTGGACATACTCAGGCCCAGTGTCCTTCCATACACCCTCATCGTCCTTTACAGGACAGAATAGCCACCCCAGCCCTGATCGATGATCGAACCCTCGTTGGGAGCAAGGATAATGACTTGTACGACAATGACTTCGACTTTGACGACTCCGCCGTTAGCAACATGACTGGAGAACCTTATGGAGAGTAGTTGAAGTCGGGGACTTCAATGCTTAGAAAGGGGGTAATGTTACGTTTCACCCCTAACTTTTCCTCTTTACTGTACGTTTACCTTGCTTTTGATCTGTTGGACTTAGTTTCCTTTTAGAGCCGTCTTCCCTCTGATCCAACGGCTCTCTATTTCTACCACTAGCGTTACTGTCTCGTTACATGCCTAGGACATGCGTCATTGTGGTTCAACCAATGGCGTAGTTACCTCGTTACACACGGATGCCTCATGGTCCGTCTTTGTGTAGTATTTAGACCGTCGGCTCAAGTCCTGGAAACCCAGACTTGAGCTGCTCAATTATACGCAGTGTTCTCAGAACTTTGCCCTCAGTGTCCCTAACCCAGACCACTCTTACCAGCGTTGCCCCAAATCCTCTGTCGTTTACAGAGGTTACTACAGCCGTTTGCTTAGTAGAAACCTTAGACTGCGTCTGAGCTCTCCCTACGTCTTGACTTCGGTCAAGCATAACACGCGCTGTGTGTGACTTCGTTGTTCTAGCCAGCCTCGCCCCTCCTCAATCTTCGCATATTGCTCGCCATCTCGCCTACTCAAACTCGCTTCGTCTTCTTCTCTTCCAGATGTCAGTAGCCGCATGTCGATTCCTTTGTATGTCTTAGACCTGTAGGTTCGTAAGTACAGTGCCATTAAAACAAAAGACAAAAAGGAGCACTCAGGCTTGGTATGTGAATCCATGTCACTTGGCAGATGGCTCTTCATACTGAGAGTTGGTACTACTGCGTCCCCATTGCCTGACACCCCATTTGGACTTCATAGGTCTCCGAACTCTTCTACTGTACCTCCACATGTCCTTTGCTTGCAGTTCGTCGTAGTCTCTTGTATCGCGATCGCAATTCGCTGCAGATGTCCGTCTTCCCTAGAATAACGAGGATGTAAATAAAATGTTCTAAGATCAAAATGAAAACCCGAGCTGTCAAGCTCAGCATCCGCGTCTGTCATTCTTTGTCTCCAACAAATAGCTCTTCCTATCTCGCATGGCTGTCGGCATGCGCTAAGCCTCATCTTTGTCGCTAACATCTGCCATGCAGTCTCCCAGTCTTCGTCTTCAAACATCTTGCTTCCTTCAACACTGCACTGCAATGCCAGCGCTCGTCCTCTCGAGTACCATACCGAATCTCCCCACTCATAGTAGAACCGTTGAATTGTCTCGTGTAGCTTTGATTTGATAGTCCGGTGTTCATTCTTGTGTGTTGCTTTGCACTTCCACACTGCAGCCACTTGGATGTTGCTCCTACCTCTTTGTAGACACTGAACTTTCCTATAGTAATGTAGCTGTAAGCGCTATGGCACAAAACAAAAGAGAAAGATTGAGCCGTCACGCTCAGTGCATGAATCCTCTATGCATCTCCTCCATCGAAAGCTCGTTGTTGCTTCAAACGACCATTGTTCGATGACAAGCCATACCCTCATCTCATCACATAGCCATTCGTATGTACCCTGTACCTTTAAGTGCAATGGTTTTCGCTCGTACTTGTTGTATACCCCTGTAAAGTCTAAGATACCGAACGCTTCTCCATTTGTGATGAACGCTTGTCCATCACTTCGAGGACAGACAACAAAACCTGTAGGTTCACGTGGGTCGAATGGGGTGTTGAATGTGGATAGGATGGATTCAGTGTTGGGTGTGGGTGTGACATAGGGACTGAGTGTCCGCATCGAGCAGTGATATTCAGTTGTGGCACATATGGGAGGGAGAGCGCAGTGTAGAGATTCGTTGAGCTTTGCTGTCGTGCCCTCAGGGTCTAGTCTGGGTTCACTCGACATGGTAGAGGAGTAAGAGGGAGGAGGAACGAGTTTGTCCCCTGCAAGTAGGATTGTGCACACGATGTTCCCATCGTAGGTACAATCGAACAGACTTCCACTGCCACCTATCTGGCCATCTCTGGGCCCGAACACCTGTGAAGTACGGGTTTACCCTTGGGTGACCAGGCTTCAAGACCGGGTGACAGGGGCTGAGTCCGAGTGGCCAGAGTCAAGGCCGAGAGACAGGGGCCAAGTCCAGTTGGACCAGAGTTGAGGCCGGAGGTTAGGGGCTAAGTCCAGAGGACCGGACTTAAGGCCGGGAGCACGGGAACAAGGCTGGTAGCGTGGGAAACCGACCGGTGTTGGAGTGCGCACAAGGGGAAGCCGGTCCGGGGTTGGATCTACCTCCCTTGGTCTCAGCTTATGTGCTGTACCCTTATGCAAGCCGGGGAGAGGTCCAGGACAGGGGTCAGGGATAGCTTAAGGCTTGGCCTTAGCTATAGAGTAGTCTCAAGGGGTAGTACGGAGTTGAGGGTAATACTAAGTTGATATTCTGACTGAGGGTACTACGAAGTATGTACAGGGGTTAAATACATGAGGCCGGTCCGGAGTAAAGAACATAGAGCCGGACTTGTTAATAAGCTATTAGCAAGAAGATTAGCAAGAGAGTGGATAGCCATAGTGGCTGTGCCGAGGCTAATAGCCAAAGTCCGGGTGACCGGCATACCGGGGTCAGACACAGGATTTGTACAGTAAGCAAAAGTCAGATGAATGGGCTAGACTAAATATAGTACAAACAAAGGGAAACAGACCGGAGTTATGTCCGGGTGACCTGGACATGGACCTAGGAGGACTGGGGTGGAGCAGCGCAAGGCCGGGAGGCCAAAACGGACCGGAGATAGGGGTAAAACACCGGGCTTGAGTTATGCAGGCCGGAGTTGAGTTATCTAGGGCCGGGATTGGGTTTTCTAGGCTGGACCAGGACCGGACTTGACCGGAGATAGGGGCTAGGGGTCCAGACTGGGCTGAGTCCGAGTCCGAGAGTCATGGATATGACAACACCCCCGCAGGGCGTAACACGAAGGTCAACAGCCCATCCTTTCCATTTGCCTCTAGCACGATCTTCTCTCCCTGGGCTTTGGAATCATTATATGCGTTGAATGGCTTCTCCAGATAGGGCACTCGTTCGTCGACATTCATGATGTCAGTGCTGTCAAATACGACACCTGCGGAACTCGTGTAGACGAGCTTATGGACACTGGCTGCGATGGCTGCGTCGATGACGGCTTGGGTGCCTTCGACGTAACCCCTGAAGTAGACGGAGGGGTCTTTCGCGCCTCGCCGTAGTAAGGCATTCTGTACAATATATGTAGCGCCCAATTTGTTCAATATATCCAACACGTCCTGTTCATCTGTGATGTCTTCCAAATAAAATGAAGCATGGCCATGATGTCTCTGCACAATATCCAACACGGGGACAGCATCTCCCCTTGCTAGCTGCTCGATGATACATCGCCCTTCGAAACTTCGTACTGTTGGTGTGTTGTAGCTCGATGATTCGTTGATACTCTGTGAAAATTTGTGTTCCCTAAAATAATGTAGCTGTAAGTGACGTGCTTGAAAGAAAACAACAAAACTTGGGCCTTCAAGCCCACTCGGCATAGTCACGATACTTCTCATGTGTCGCACGTCTTGTTGCAACTCCGAAATCCACTGTTGTGCTGCCACCCATAGCAGTACTCACGCTGAAGTCCGTAGAGCTCCCTTGATTGCTTCTCTTCGGGCATCTCATAGTTGTCGTGGTCGTTGTGCTGTATGCTGACGTGTTCCTTCTTCGACACTGTCGCCTACTCTAGTATGATGTAGCAGTAAGTAGAAGGTTGCGAAATTAAAGCTAAAACCTGAGCCATCACGCTCAGTATATATGCTCGTCGGATCCCATGTCTTCGATGATCGCCGTTGCAGTTCGAGCCGTGATCTTCGTGCTTGTCTTTCTTTGTAGATCGTCGTAGCTCCTTGTATCGTGGTTGCTTGGATGTAGCTTGGATGTCGTCTCGTACAGCCGTTTTCCCTAGTGTAGAATAGACATAAGTCAAATGTTCCAACTCCAAAACAAACCTGCGAGCTGTCAAGCTCTGTACCCGTGCTCGTCGCACATCGTCTCCATCGAACAGTCGATCTAGCGTTGCATGGCCTTTGATCTGCGTTGAGCGTCACCACTGCCATCGTTCTTTGTACTGCGGTCGTCTGGATGATATCTGTCCTTCGTCACATACACCAGTTGCTCCTAGTGTAGAATAGATGTAAGTACGACGTTTCAAATCTTAAATGAACTCTTGAGCCATCGGGCTCTGTGCCTGTGCTCCTCGCGCCTCGTTCCCATCGAATGGCTGTTCTCGCCTCACACGTCCGTCGGTCTGTGTAAAACGCTGTCGTCATTGTCATTGGTCGTGCTTTTGTCATTGCCATCGCTCGTAATCGCAGTAGCTTCTGTATGATATTCTGTAGCACTTGGTATTTCCTAAAATGCGGTAGCTGTGAGTAAAGCACTGTGAAACTGAAACAAAACCTCGAGCATTCGAGCTTGGTAGCCTCCATCGCACTCCGTGTCCATGGAATGGCCAATCTTGCATCGTGCGGCCTTCGATCCTCTTCGAGCACCATCATAGTCATTTCTCGTATTGTGACCATCTGGATGTCGCTCGCCTGCCATCGTATACAGTCGTTTTCCCTAGAATAAAGTAGATGTAAGTAAAGCGCTCTAAAGCTAAAACAAAACCTTGAGCTATCGAGCTCAGAATCCACGCTCGCCGTGCATCGTCTCCATCGAATGGCACAGTCGATCTTGTACGGCCTTTGATCTGCGCTAGGCCTAGTTGTTGTTGTTCTTTGTATTGTGATGGCCGTCCGTTGTATATATCTGGCTCCTCTAGAATAGCGTAGATGTAAGTACAATGTTTCGGAATCAAAACGAACCGGTGAGCCGTTGGGCTCTCCATCTGTGCTCCTCGCACTTCGTCTATATAGAACAGCAGTTCTAGCATCATGCATCCATCGATCGTTGCCAGGTCTTGTCGTCACCATTGTTTCTTGTATTGCGATGGCCTGGATATCCTTTGGTCTTCGTCATATATAGCCATTTTCCCTAGTGTAGAACGGACGTGAGCAAAACGGTCTAAAGTTGAAACGAACCTTTGAGCCATCAGGCTCGGTATCCACGCTCGCTGTGTCCCATCTCCATCTAACGGCATTTCCACTCTTGTATGGCCGTTGATCCATGCTAAGTAAGGTCATCGTTGTTCTTTGTATCATGATTGTTTGGATTTCCTTCGGTCTTCGTTGTCTATACCCATTTTCCCTAGTGTAGAAACACTGTAAGTAAGATGCTATGGAATCGAAACAAAACCTTGGGCCGTCGAGCCCAGTACACGTGCTCATCGCACCTTGTCTCCATAGAATGGCGCATCCAATCTTGCCTGGCTGTTGATCCACACTTAGTGCAATCGTCATCGTTGTCGCTTGTATTGCGATCGTTGCTGTTTGTCATAGATAGTTACCTTCCCTAGAATAGCGTAGATGTAAGTAAGGCGTCTCGAAATCAAAACGTACCTCTGAGCCATCGAGCTCAGTATCCGCACTCATTGCACACCGTTCCCACTGGATGGCACCTCCAACCTCGTATGGCCATTTATCTGCACTAAGTAGGGTCGTCGTTGTCGTTGCTGTCGCTTGGGTTGCTACCATTGTCATCCTTGCTGCTGTCGCTGTTGCTCATAGTCGCAGTAACTTCCACACGGTACACCACTCACCCCATTCTTCATATTCTTCGATCGCCGCGATCTTGCATAGTCGGCCTGTAACAGTAGAGTCATCAGTATGTAGTACTTGAGTGCGCATGGCCACAACACGCTGAGCGGTCACGTGACTCCGCTTAGTCAACATCGCTGGACTTCCTCTACAAGTCCTAATACCGAGTGCACGCATCGATTCTCTCGACGGATTCTTGAATAAAATATATATTGCTGGCACCGCGCTGCCATGGAACATTTCAAGTGCGAGGTCGTCCACCCTCGCTGCATGCTTCAACATTTCGATTCACAAAATTTCTTCTGGCGGCTTCCTTCATATGATGAGCCTCAATGGCTTCTCGATCTTGATCCTCTCTGCAATAACCCTCGACTCAGTGTGATTCACATGCTGTGGCATCCTGTGCGAGCCAATGACCTCCTCATCTGCTGGCCTTTTCGCTTCGGGACTGTCTGTGAGCACTTCGAGCCCCTCAACTTCAACTCCTGTGGGCTTCAGGTGTTCTTTGAGCCTTTCTGCTTCGAACTCGAGTGGTATCTTTGATATGAATAGGTCGTTGGTTAACTGATGTGTATATCTGCTGACTGCAGGAACTCCGAGGCTGCTTCTTTCATTGCCTCGACCTCTTAGGTAGGACTCCTGTAGTGACACACCAGTAGCCATCAGAGAAACTCGATATGAACAAAACGAAAAACCCCTTTGAGTGTTGCAATCTGCCTTGAATTCGAATGGGACCTTCGTTGTGAGCTGATCTTCTGCTACCACTTGTTCGACTCGCTCAAGCTTTGCTGCTTCCTGGAATTCCGTAGTCAGTAGTTCATTCATACTCAAAGAAAGCTCCTTTGTCTCAAGATGGGCTGTTGCTGCTGCTTTGATGAGTCTGCTTGGGCTTCAGTGTTCATTATTTGCCTCCTCGGATGGACTGTGTGGCTGCACACAACTTGTTGAAGCTACTTTTGGGACTTTCTCGCATTCTATGTATCTTGATAATTCTGTAGATTCCTGTACATTGGTTGTCAGCAAGCTGTGCATCAATGAACTCAGAAAAGACTTTGTAGGCTGTTGCCACTTGTCTGAACTAGTTCTCTGGTCGTTTCGATGCTCGTAGTAATCTTCTGTGCTTGTTCACACTCACTCCGAGCAAAATCCTTTGCATAGTAGTTGCGTGGCTGTGTATGTTATTTGCTGCATGGGCCATGGATTGTCTGAGTGTCGCCGTTGATCATTGCATTGCATTTTCTGAATGATTTCGCACTGGAACTCCTTGTCAAAGCTGTGCAAATACAGATCTTCAACTTTGTCAGCCTCGAGCTGTCTCGAGACCCGCAGATATGTCACCAAGTCGAGAAAATTTAGCCTGTAAATTGTTAGCTCCTCTTGTGAATGGACTTTCCTCCTTGCAAGGCTGTCAACGAGATCATAAATATCATTCCTTGAATACTGTTGATCCCATTCCTAGATCCAGGATATAAGTGTGCAATGGCCACTGTGAACTTGGGCCAACTCAGCTGATCTTCAACAAAATCATACCATGAATCTGAGACTTCGCCGCTTGCATACCAGCAAACCCATTTTGCCCATTCTTGGTCATCGAAGCAATTCTCACATTCGCAAAGTCTTCGAACACTTTCAAGATACCTAAAAAGGTCAGTTGCACATCCCATGAACCATGGTGCATCACTCAAATGCCTTGGCAGCATTCCCTCGAGCTCTTTTGGGCCATTCTCGTGGCTTCTTCGCAAAAATTCGACTATTAATTTGCCTTCGGATTTGCTTCTCGACTCGTGGGATCTTCGACTTAGTCGTTCGCTCTTCATTTGCTGCTCGAAAAATAATTCTGAAAATTGCGGAATTTCTGAGCATAGACTGTAGCTAGAATCAAGACTTTAAACACTTAGCTTGTCCAACCTAATCCAGAAAAAAAATTTTGTGTGGTGATAATGAGGTGGCTTCTTTCCCCAAAATGAACAGAACCCCCCTCACGGTGGGCTCCAGATGTAGGAATAGGTTTTAAGAGGAACCTATAATTAGTAAATATCAGTAATGGGCGAGATTTGTGCTTGACCCAAAAGGGAGGTTCTCTCTGGAGAAAAGAAGTGTAGTAAAAAGGTGAAAATTGCGAACTGAAAAGGAATACTTAGCTGTGTCTGTCCAATAACTCTTGCCAGTCCTCCTGGCCCTTTGGGTACTCCCCAAAGTAATAGTTCTAACTTCAAAAACTCACTGAAATGCGAGACAAAATCACCCTACTACTGAGGGCCTGTGACATGAATTTTTTTTTGTTGGTAAACTGAACTTGTGCGAACACAGTGCACGCGCTTAGTCAGCAACACGACTGCTCGCCACCAAGTCCAGGGGTACAAACACAAAAACAAAAGCAAGAAATAAACAAGTCCTTCCACCCCTAAACTCCTGACTGAGACGGATTCTCCTAGGGAACTCGAACTCATTCCCTACAGCGCATGTGCTTAGTCAGCAATGTGGCTGCTTGCCACCAAGTCCAGTGGTACAAACATGAAAACAAAAGCAAGAGATAAAACAAGTCCCCAACCCCTATCTCCTGACCAAGACAACTTCTCCTAGGGAACTTGAACTCATTCCCTACATCTGAGGGGTGGTTTAGAATTCAACTGTCCTTGGTCACTCTTCTCCTTGCATGAACATCCTTGCCCTCACATCTGCTTCCCTCAGCCTCACTGCATATCCTCATGCCCTTCAAACACAACTCTTTGCCCCTAACCTCCTCACTACTTGAACACGACTCCCTTCTCTCCCAAGACCCACTTCCAACCTTGCAGATCAACCCTCTCATTCCTCAAAACCCCTTGCCCTCAAATGTGACTCTTTCCACTTGCCAAATGCCACCTGGCCTTGAATGCACACACTGCTCCCCTATCACTCCCCTTGCAACCCAGACCTCGAACCAAGCAACAACAGAGATAAACTCTGGGAAAACAAACAAGTGAGTGATAAATTGAGTGCAGAGTGAGTCAATGACTGCTCTTCAAGGCACAGTCTCTGTGTGAATGGTAACATGGTGTGATGCAGCACCATGGCTGGTACAGCAGGCATTTGCCCCTTGCAAGGCAGTTCAAAAACATATATGTACCTGAAAAACAACTCTCACTCAGTTGTGTATTTACTATCCTTATACACATATGTGCTCTTGACTACTGCTCATCCTTAAGACAATCTAGCACAAAAAACAATAACAAAACTCAAAGGTATACATTGGGGTGAGTAGAATCACCCAAAGGCTGGCATGACTCAGTTGAGCAACGTCACACGAAGCAAAAATCAAACTAAAGAAAAAACTATACACTGATATGCTCACCAGGACCTTTTCTATACTGTCCCCCTCATTCTCATACCCTCAACTCTCTGCATGCATGCATGCTCGACTTCTTGTACTTCGTCTGGTATTTCATCTGGTGGCTGAAGCCCTTGCGCTAAGTGCTGCCAAGCAACTTCGAGTCACCCACCTTCATTCACTACTCTTTCAACCCTAGGCACAAAAGATACTGATGTAGTATATGTTTGAACTAAAATAAAACTTGTCACCTTTAGTCCATAGACTCTTGAGCCCTCCTTGATGATAGGTCTTTGACCCTGATGGGTACTGGCACTAACTTCATTCAACTTCCACTGCCAACCTCCTTGCATGCCATTGGGTGGACAAAGTCTTGGTACTAAGTGCTGATGAACAGCTTCGAACTGTCTGTCCCTGTTGATCCTTTTTGCCTTTGCACTAGGGACTCTGTACTTTGCAGTAGAATATGCTCAAATCAAAACCAAAAAGGGCACCCTGGCTGTGCCATCTTCTTTTCCTTTGGATATTAGCAACTGCACATTGACTTCACTGTATACCTTAGACCTGTAGGTTTGTGAGTAGAACATCATAAAAACAAAAGACAAAAATGAGCACTCGGGCTCAGTGCATGAACCCCTGTCACTTGGTGTGTGTCTCTTCATGCTGAGAGTGGGTACTACTGTGTTGTCGTCACTTGGCACTCCATTTGAACTTCGTAGGGCTTTAAACTTTTCATCTAGTATGCCCCCAATGCCTCCCATATGTCATAGTTCTCTTTCTACTGTTGAAGATCATCATCATGGTTTGAACAGTGTTCCACATACTTGTCTCTCTGTATGTCCATCTGTCCCTTGCTCATAGCCTGTTGTGGACTCTTGTATGGTGATTGCTGTTCATGGTAGATAACCATTTCCTCTATAATAACAAAGATGTGAGTATGGCATCCTAAAATCAAAATGAAAACTAGAGCTGTTGGGCTCAGGGTCTGCATCCATCATGCTTTGCCTCTGTTGCTTGGCACTTCCTATCTCTCATGGCTGTTGATCCATGCTAAGTCTCATCATTGTCACAAGTATCCACCATGCAGCCTCTCAGCCTTCATCATTGAGCAGTCTGTTCTCCTCAATATCACACTGTAATGTTAGCAATCTTTCTCTCAGATACAGTGGCTCAAAAAAGTGTCCCAATGTTGGGTGATTTTGGAAGGATTTGAGAATTATGAGAGAGCCAGTAGGAATAAGATCAAACTCCTGCAGGACCAAAGGTAGCACTAACTGTTGCCTTGACAACAAGGGCTTGTTCATGTAATTTGGTTGCCATGGCACTGAGATATAACCATTTTAAAATGGCATGTCATTGGGACACTTTTTTGAGCATGATGTTGTCAGTCATTATTTAGTAAATAACACAAGGATTTGACAACTTCTGAAGGATTTTTTGCTTCAATCTTTCCTGATTATGTAATGTACATAATCCTGAGCCATAAAAAAGGTTTGGTGCCCACTCAGCTAACCCTACTCCACCATGAAATGCATTTTTGCCTCTGCTAGAGCAAATATCCACCTTCTTTCTGAATCTGGCCTTTCTGTTCATCAAATATCCTCTAAAACTGGTCTGGGAAGCTCTCCTGTGGCCAGGGTCATCAAAGAGTTCCAGCTAGATAAGGGAAACCTCAAAATGGGACACCCTTACCAGCTTTCTTCTACTAGCAGAAGGAGAATAGTCTCTAGTGTGACCTCTGGAAGAACTGAAAATGCCATCCAGGCCACCCATATAGCAAGAGTGGCCCTTTCCTCTCCTGTCTCTGCCCAAACTGTTTGCAGTGTGCTCAATTTTGCATCCCTGACAGCTGTAGTCAAGCAGGAGAATTATCCTGCAAAGGCTGCCCTACCATTTTGCACACATATTTCCTTCCATCTGACCCAATACTATTGATCTTGGGTTCAACTCACCAGATGACCCTAGTCCAGTCCTCCCCAATCCAGTTTTGGTGCTTAAGAGCAAAGGAAAGTCCCTGTTGCCTGTGCTTTCCAGACAGGAGTGGCTTCTCCTGCTTGACTATAGCCTTCAGGAATGTAGAATTGAGCACACTGCAAACAGTTTGGGCAGAGACAGGAGAGGAAAGGGCCACTCTTGCTATATGGGTGGCCTGGATGGCATTTTCAGTTCTTCCAGAGGTCACACTAGAGACTATTCTCCTTCTGCTAGTAGAAGAAAGCTGGTAAGGGTGTCCCATTTTGAGGTTTCCCTTATCTAGCTGGAACTCTTTGATGACCCTGGCCACAGGAGAGCTTCCCAGACCAGTTTTAGAGGATATTTGATGAACAGAAAGGCCAGATTCAGAAAGAAGGTGGATATTTGCTCTAGCAGAGGCAAAAATGCATTTCATGGTGGAGTAGGGTTAGCTGAGTGGGCACCAAGCCCTTTTTATGGCTCAGGATTATGTACATTACATAATCAGGAAAGATTGAAGCAAAAAATCCTTCAGAAGTTGTCAAATCCTTATGTTATTTACTAAATAATGACTGACAACATCATGCTCAAAAAAGTGTCCCAGTGACATGTCATTTTAAAATGGTTATATCTCAGTGCCATGGCAACCAAATTACATGACCAAGCCCCTGTTTTCAAGGCAACAGTTAGTGCTACCTTTGGTCCTGCAGGAGTTTGATCTTATTCCTACTGGCTCTCTCATAATTCTCAAATCCTTCCAAAATCACCCAACATTGGGACACTTTTTTGAGCCACTGTACTGTACCCATTCTCCCCACTCATAGAACCATTGTACTGCACTGCATAGTTCTGTGTTGACAGTCCTCTGTCCTGTCTCATATGTTCTTATACTCTGTCATATATACTGGATTTTCCTATAGAAATGCAGCTGTAAGTGATACAACACAAAATAAAAGTGAAAGATTGAGCTGTCAAGCTCAGCACATGAATCTCCTATGCCTCTCCTCTGATGAAGGACTTCTGTTGCTTCAAACAACCATTGATCACTGGCAAACCACTCCACCATCCTTCATACTCTTGTTCCCTCCCCTAGATGCTTGTATGTACTTTGTACCTTTGGGCTTGATAGTCCTTGCTCATGCTCATTGTATAGTCCTGTAATGTCTAAGATACTAAATGGTCCTCCACCTGTGATGAAGAATGCTTGTCTACCACATCTAGGATAGATGGCTGGGTGCTCCTGTTCATGTGGGTTGAATGGGGTACTGAATGCTGATAGGATGGATTCAGCATTGGGTAGGGGTGTGAGATAGGGACTGAGTAGCAGTGTGGAGCTGTACAGTGCACAGTGATGTTTGGTTGTGGCACATATAGGAGGGAGCACATGGTGTAGAGGTTTGTTGAGCTTTCTCATTGCACACTTGGGGTCTAGTTTGGGTTCGCTCAACATGGTAGGGGAGTAAGAGGGAGGAGGGATGAGTTTGTCCCCTGTGAGTAGGTGCATGTGTGCAACGTTCCTGACATAGGTATAATTGAACAGATTATTGTTGTCACTGATTACTTGGCTGTCTCTGGACCTGAACATCCCTCAGGCATCATTATATGTGTCAAATGGTTTCTCCAGATAGGGTACTTGCTTGTCAACATTCATGACATCAGTGCCAATACAGTGAGGGACAAAAGCATTGCAATGTTTGTGAGGTGTGAATTGTTTCTGATGTAGCTTGGGATATTCTGCACAGATAATCATGATACCTATACCATTGGAAAGGGGTGACTCTAGGCTTTCCAGAGCACTAAGGCTCAGTCCAAACAACACAATACATGCTGAGATACACCCTATTCTTTCTGAAAAGTGCATTGCAATGCTTTTGTCCCTGACTGGTGAAATCATGAAATGTGACCTTTTGATGGGATTGAGGGCATGTAGGATGGGAAAAAATGATTACATAATAAACTACATGATCATCCAGATGATTTGTCAGCATGTAAACAATGGCAAACATTGGACTTGTACCATTAATCCTCCCTCTTTTACCACAACTCATGAAATCATCTCTCTAGCTCATATGGTCATTTTCTCAAGGAATTCTTATCAAATGCTGGTGGCCACCACAGTGCCATCAGTATAACATGCTCTCAGAACCATCAGTCCCTTAAAAAACCTGCTGTCAGTCATTTCCTGGACTGTTTCCCCCCCCATGCCTGATGTGTTCTGGGACTAATCAGTACTTGGAAGGCTGAAAATGTTATGGAGGTCAATCTGGCATTTCAGAACTTCCATAGAGTCACTTCGAACTTGCTTCCTGTGACATTTTGCAGTTGATGTTCTTGTCATGCTGTAATCTGAGGTGATCCTTCTTCTAAACTGGCATCTACCTTAGAATACTGTAACCATAAGTAAAAAGTTGTGCAACAAAAATAAAAATTCAAGCTGTTGCACTTGGTGTCCATGTCTGTTGGATCTTGTATCCTCAATGATCACTGCTGTAGACTGAACCATAGTTGTCATGCTGGTCTTGCTGTACATCCATGCAATGTCTGCTTGTAGATTGCTGTAGGCTCTCGCACCATGACTGCTGTTTGTTGTAGATAGCTACCTTCCCTAGAATAAAGCCAGTGTGAGTACAATGTCCAAAAGTCAAAATGAAAAGCTGAGCCATGGGGCTCGTTCTGTGTGATCCCAACATCTCCCTTACATCATGCTTGCTCTCGTATCTTCAACAGTCGTTGTTGTAGATCAAAACATAGTTGTCACACTCATTTTGTGGTATGTTTGCACATCTTTCATTCATGGTCTGTCATGGATTCCCATGCCACAATTGCACTTTGTCGTAGATATCTGTCTGCCCTAGAATAACAAAGATTTAAGTAAAGCATCCTAAAACCAAACTGAAACCTCAGGCTATCAAGCTCTGCATCCATGTCCATTGCACTTCGCCTCCATTGAATGGCCTTTGTGGCCTTGTGCAGCTGTTGATCTGCATCAAGTCTTGTCATTGTCATTGTTGCTTGTGTCATTGTCACTCCTGTGGCTGTTGTTGTCACCCATAACAGCCATAGCTTCTGCACACTACCCTGTTCACCCAATTCGTTGTACTGCTCGATTATGGCAATCCTGTGTAGCTGACCTATAATGTGAATCTCATCAGTATGTAGTACTTGTGCATGCACAGCCTACAGCCTTGACATGTTGAGTGGCCACATGCTGCTGCTTACTAAGCATTGTTGCAACTTCTGCAGAAGTCCCAATGCTGGGCATGCATGTTGATACTCTCAATGGATTCCTGAATAAAACATGTATTGCTGGCACTGTGGGGTTGTGGAATATTTCAAGCATGAGGTTGTCAATCCTCACTGTGTGCTTCAACATTTCAACTGGCAAAAATTCTTCTGGTGTCTTCCTTCATGTGACAAGCCTCAATGGCTTCTTGATCTTGATCTTCTTCGCAATAACCTTTGTCTTTGCATATTCCATATTTCATAGCATCCTGTATGAGTCAGTATTCCCTTCATATACTGACTTATCTGCCTCAAGACTGCTTGCAATCACTTTGAGTGCTTCACCTTCAACTCTTGTAGATTTCACATGTCCTTCAAGTCTTTCTGTTGCAAAGTCAAGTGATTCCTTCAATATGAGTGACTCATCTGCCAACTGTTGCACCTCTTCACTGACCATGGGAACTTTGATAGTTTATTCTCTGAGACTTCGACATCTTAAGCTGAAAGTGTCAGTAGCTAGTCCAGAAACTTGGCAAGAACAAAATGAAAAAACCCATTGAGCACTGTCACTTGCCTCAAATTTGAAGGGCTCCTTTGTTGTGAGTGGTTCTTCCACTGCCACTGGTTTGACTCACTCGAGCTTTGCTGCTTCCTGTAATTCCATAGTCAGTAGTTCACTTGTACCCAAAGTAGACTCCTCCATCTCAAAACATGGTGCATCTGCAGCCTTCTCAATGTAGTTGGTGCTTAGGCCTTCGCTTGCCATCTTTTTGGGTGAACTTGGTGGCTGCATGTGACTTGCCAACTGTAAGGATTCAGTCCAATGCTGTCAACCAAGTGGCAAGATGTTGGTTTCCTAATGACAGATCTATTGGTTTCTCATTTATTTTGTTTGATCCTACTTAACCTGTACTGATACTCTGACATGTTTCATGCCTGACCTCTACCCTATAAAATAGGCCTTGTAGCATACTGTACAGGGACTTCTTTCCTACCTCAAAATAAGACACTATTGTCTGGAAACCCAAGTAGAGTGAATGTTGCAAAAATGTTTAGAGTCATGCCAATGATGACAAATTGTAATAAGCATTATGAAACCCCTCTCCTGCTTAATAATGATCATTGTAATGTTCTGGCAATGCAACCAAGATATGATAATGCAATGAGTTCCATTATCTTCAGGGTAAGATTGCCATAAGATCATCACAGTGGCATTGCAACATGGTGGCTTGTGCTGCATGTTGTTGGTATGTACTTCCTCACGATCCCCTGCCCTTTTTCCTGAACCACTGCAATCCCTTCATCTTCAGCATTTCGGAAATGGCCCCCATTCATCACGCAAAATATAACTATTCAGAAAAAATGCTTTCGAAAACATCCAAGTGCCAAATCTGTGGAAAACTATTCAAACCTCAGGGCATCAAGAGCCATGTAACACACTGTGTGGCTCATCAAACAAGGGAAATACAATGAATAGATGCTACTAAGGAATATGAGAGGGACAAGGAGCAAGGAGCATCTAGTTTTCACTGTGTATTGTTCTCAGCTGAGGAATTGAGGGTAGCATTGGTCACATCTGCATACTCAACAGTGTGCATGCACATCATGCAGGCAGGCCCTCCTCAAGTAGCCCACATGCTTAATGAAGATAATGATGGATTGCCAAGTACATTTCATTCAACCTATGATACACCTGCACTTAAGGCTGTTTTCTTTACAGCTCCCAACATTTCTCACTCATGACACATGGATTTTGTTGATCAGGACATGTGGGAGCCTCATGGAGATCCTGCTGCACAAAGTGGTGAGTGCATGAACTCAGTGCTACCTGGTTTCTGAGTGCGCCATACTAAGTACATACATGCTTGATATGAATAGATCAATCAAATGTCTCCATGGCAAGTAATGGCAGTGACCAAATGCCATCCCCTGAACAGCCACCTGCTGACTTCAAGACTGAGTTCCATCCCCACAGCAATACCCCATCACTTTTCCAGTCACAAGAAGAATTTGGTCAGCATGCTACTGCTATGATGGCCCCTGATCCACACCCATGGTGCCCATTTATTGAGGGGGGCGACTACTTGTTTGCTGAAATATCATTGCAAGCAGGCCTCAACACATCACAGATCAATGGGCTGCTTTCCCTCATTCCATGCATCGTCCAAGGAAAGGAAAATGCTACCTTGCAGAATGATGTTGACCTTCAATGTGCATGGGACAGGGCAGCCATGCAGGTGACACTGGTATGTTCTTTCTCTTCATACACCATGAGCTTCCATGCATTCATCCACAAGCTTCTACTCTAGTTTACATCACACAATGTAACTGCACCTGATAAAGGAGAGAACTTAACATTCCCAGTTTATGCATGTTTGTTATGGGAGTGGGCTCTTGATCTCTTATTGAACCCCCTCCTTGCACCTCACTTCATCTGGGATGCCCAATGGGTCTTCTGACATAATGGCCATGAGTATGGGAGATTCTACTCAGAACCATGGACTGGTGATTGCTGGTGGGACATTCAAGTATGTTGTAATAACCTGTACACTTTGTATATCCTGTGTTTAACTTGCACTTGATTCTAGTCTCATTTACCTCAGGTTGAAAATGTGGCCCCATTTGCTTTTATCCTATATGCTGACTGAACATGTCTAAGTTCCCACAGAACTGTCAAAGGTTATCCTGTTGTAGCTCATTGTGGAAATCTGCCCACAAACATCAGAAATGGAGAGCACTTTGGTGGTGGATGTGTTGTCAGCTGGTTGCCTATTGTAAGTTACTGAGTGCAGGCTTCAGCATCCTTGCTCATGTATATTATGCAAGGTTCCTGAGTCCACCAAAGAAGAGGGTAAGACTGGCTACACCAAGTACAAACACATTATTTGGCATGAAGCATTCCTTTGTATCATTGATAGACTTGCTGAACTCTCAAAGCTAGGATACAGATATGAGTGCTATGACAAGATCACTCAGTGGCTCTTTCCCTTGATTCTCATCTTATCTGCTGATTATGAAGAACAGTAAGTCGAGGGCACTACAAGTGTGCATTGACATACTAATAACTATGTTGACATTAGATGCATGATGAGCCTAATTTGAGGCATGAAGAGTAAACATCCATGCCCAGTTTGTTTGGTTCCCCTCGAGGAGTTATCCCAGCTTGCCAAATCATTTCCAACATGTACCATAAGACAGGCTTTTGAAAAGAAGCCCTCACCATCTATCAGGAAAAGAAGTCAGCTGGTGAACTGATCCTCAAAGCCCTCGGGCTTCAGCTGGTTGCAGTGAGTTTTGTATTTATTAGTGACTCTTACCAACCATGTAACCAAATCACAAGAACATTTTCTGGAAGGTTGAGAACTCAGAGCCAGAGGAAGCTGTGAGCTTCAACCACCTCCATGCTCTGCATGACAGCCTTTTTGGGCACCACTCACTTGAAGAACTCAAGATTCTTTTAAGCAAATTACCATGTAAGTATGCAGCACAACTTGAGGAGCAGTATGTACTACCCTCTATTTACTTCACTGAGACATCCTAATCCTAAATTGAATGCAGGCTTGCAGCATTTCCAAGCTGGCAAGGTTTGGTGCACTTCAATGGCATCCTACATGTAAGCTATGCTGATGGGAACAAACTCTGAGATCTTGCGCAGGTGAGATTCTTCTTTTGACTTCCTGGTATAAGCTAATGAACTCACAAGCAAACCTTCTATGCTGTGTTGAATATTCTGACAAAAAATGTAAGCTGTGAAGGCTACCAGCTCCTATGGATGCTCCACAGCTACTTAGAATTGGACAGTCTCATTGGGCTGGACATGCACACTGACAGGACCCTTGAATTGATCCAGAGGGAGCAGTTGGTTTTTGGGAGTGAGCTAAAGGTACATGATATTTCCTTGCCATTAGAGTTGACTGTTGACCCCCCACTCTGACATAGGAGTATGTCTCCCATGTGGCTAATGGTGAGCTAGCAGAACACCTCAAAACAGACTGGAATTTTCCAAAGGCCCATCTTTGGAAACATGTTTTGTGGGACATTTGGAATAAAGGAGCAGCCCATAACTACAGCACTTGGCCCAACAAGAAAATGCATGGCTCACTTAAAGATGCATATCAGGACCACTCAAATGGTAAGGATGTCACTGTTCAGGTGCATCCAGCTTCTGCTCTTCTCATCTCACTCAGTCCCACTGACCTGAAGTCACATAGGTCCTTTGTGTCAACCACCACCACTTAGCCATGAAACTAATTAGGAACCAGGTGGATGCTGAAGCCAATCATACACAGCAAGATCATGATGACAATGATATTGATGGCAGGGGTGATGAGGATGTCCTTATGAGTTTCAGTGAGCATGTTAAGCTCGGTTCACTGCAGTCACCAAAGAGCATTTAATTGATCATTTGTGATCATGCTTCACAGCAAGAATTCCAAGGTTTCCATCAGAAGTTTACTCAGTTTGTCAATCAGTGCCTTCCTATCTACCTCAATCATGACCAGAATTCTTGGAAAAATATCTCATTTGCTGAAATGTTCCAGGTACATTTCGCCATGTTGCATAGTAGTCATTACCCCATCTCACAATGACCTATGCATGTAGTTGCAGGAACATGCTTACCTCAAGGTCAATTACGAATCAAGGATGGACTGGCAGCAAGCTACCAACTACCTATGGTACAATCCTTCATTCCATGGCAAGCCTCATTATGACACTGTCCTCTTTCAGCTTTTGCATAGTGAGATTACTTTTGCTTGTTTGGTATTCATGTTTTCATGCAATATTCCTGACTTTGGCACCTATCAATTTGCTCTTGTTCACCCCTATACAGCCAACATCAATGTGGCTTGCAGCTCCTTTGACAATTCCTTCAGGCTCACATGTGTTAAAGCACATCCCCACACAGCATTGATATTCATCCCCATCTGGTCCATTGTTAGGGGAGCGTTGCTGTACCCTGACCCCAAATATAAAGACAAATATTTTGTGGTGGAGCACATTGATGGAGACATGTTTCATGGCATCAATGAGTGGAACAGGCATCATCTAGACCAGGAGTAAGGAAACATTATATTGTACTTTAGATAGCTGCTCTCTTTCCTCATACCAATGCTCTGTGCTAGCATATTCTGAATCTCTTACTGGATCTCTAACAATGATATGGTTTTTCCTTCAAATCATTGTTGCTATGTTTTGAGTTACTAATTCCAATCTCTTGTCATAATATTGCATGTTTACTGACATCATGATGTCAACTCAATAACATCAAAGTGGTGGTGGTGGGGCCTTTATCTGGACTACAACAAATGATATTACTCCTACAGACATGTTCGAATGGTGAGCCTGTTCTTATCGCCATTCTGATTGGTTCTCCTGGCTGCCATTCTAACTTGGTATGCTCTACTGGTAGGTAACAGTGAGGTAAGATACCTCAACAATGTTGCACCAGCATAAATGGTTAGTCAACTTCATTTCCATCTTTTGCCTTGTTGAACACCCTTCAAAAGGATCTGCTTGGCACCAATGTTTAGTATGAGGACCTCACCCCCAATTTGTTACATGCTGGTCATGGAACATCAGCTGCAACCTCAACTAGGTTTGTTTTACCAGTTTCCAGCGATGTCTGAGGATTTTACTCTAGATATTGATGCTGTGGGCCATGATAGCCTTGATGAGAATACCAATAATGATGAGGATGTCCCACACACAGCAAACCATGGGGTGGCCAGAGATGCAGGCACTAACTTGGACAGGGAACTCAATGGGGTGCAAAGGGTTATGGCTGCCCCTGCACTGGATGTGAGCCCTGCTGAGTTGCGCCAGGTATGTGTTCTGACCTGCCTATGAAACTGAATATTACTGACTACCACTACTAGGCACTGGGCCAAGCACAGGTCTCCTTTAATCGCCTACAAGAGGAACTAATAAAGACAAGGAATGAGCTAAACAAATTTAAGGCCAAGGTAGCACCCAGAGTGTGATCCTGGGCCCTCAAGTCGATCCCTCAAGGCCCACTGGATGCTGCCATCATTTCCCTAGCAAAGAAGTATGGTTACTTTTATCACTTATGGGTACCTAGTGGCATCTTCCCTCTTTGTGCGTGCCCTCCCAACTTTGATTTATGCAATCTGATACATTATCAAACTCCTGAGTCCAAGGCCATTGCTAACAGTGCTGAGCTTTACCTTATGGTTCCCCCTGAGCTTTGGGCTCAGACTATGAAGTATGAACACTTTGAGCAACTCATAAGTGAACAATACCTAATCCAGCAAACAATTGCTAACTATTGCTTCTCACAGTTCACATCTATGGTGAATGGTGAACATGGCAACATTCTTAAACCTGTCAAGGACTCTGTCATGCAACTCTTTGCTCATTTGAGTCCAGGACTGGATCCAGTGGCACTTGGTGACTGGAGAAAGAGAATGGACAATCTTGCCTTTTTGTCACTCCTCAAGCGAAACCCAGTGAACCCTGATGAGGCATATACACCACTTGCACCAATCCTTTTTGAAGACCCATCAGCAATGAATGTCTCTGGCCTCTTCAAAAACAAGGCACTTACTCAGGTAAACCACTTCCCAGCTGAATGTATTGGACACACTCACAGCTGATTGTCTTGTTATATTAGATTGCATGTGTGTTGCACTTTGGAAAAGGCATCCTGACAGGCAAGAAAAAGGTGGTCCACCTGGCAGGGGTCAGAAATTGAAGGCAACAACAATGCCAGAGGGCATCATTGCAATTTGTTGTACATTCGTGAGTCAAATTACATCCTACCTGCGCTGACAGCCACCCACTCATCATACATTGATAGGCCCACTTCCTGCTCTCTGGGGATGATGAATTCTCATCTACTGGTAGTCAAACTGGAATTTCATATGAGAAGGACTTCAAATTCTATATAGAGCTGCTCCAAAAACAAGAGAACAAGAAGTGGGCTTTGGGAATCTTTGAGCACTTTGATAATGCCATCTTTGGTGCAAACCGATGTGATGGATCCCAACAACCACCTCCTGAAGCTGAAAATTCTGTCAAGGTGCCAAGAAGCTGGGAAGATGATATCTTGGCACAACTTGGAGGTGTCAGCAGGACTGCAGAGGTAAACTTGAACCCTCCCACTGTCCCCATCACCAGCCAGTCAGCTACACACCCTTCCATTCTCACCAGCACCATTCAAGCTGAAGGCTTCCCTCCTCCTCAGATATGTACGAACTCACTCGGTGCTGCCAGCACTGCCTGGGGGAATGGCACTTCCATTTCCAGTGCTATTCAGCCAAATACAAACCTTAGTATTTCTGTTCTAGAGGCCAGGACTGTCTCTCCTTTGCAGTCAGTGATTGTGTCAGCAACCAGTTTGGAACTCTCCCTTCCCCTCTCCACTCTTTCTCTCAGCAGCTCCCAACCATCTGTTTCGACCCATCTGAATCCTCTCGACCCCCTTGTTGTTGTGCCAGCCTTAGTGAGTGGCCATTCCTCCAAGGCCACTAAGAAAGGCAAGAAAGCAACCCAAGGACAGGCTAAGGCGATGGAGGAAGGCATCAGGGCTGTTCCAGCAAGGGTTACCTGTGTTACTAGACAAAAGAAATAGTGATACCTCCACTACAGGTCATATAATGTTTCACACATACTGACTATTGTGGTGATATGTAGTTTCTCTCAATTGCATGTCCACTAATCTACCCTGAACATGCAGACTAAGTGAGGCTCAAGAATGCTAATTAACTGTCTCTGAACAGCATGTTTGAATGGTTCAGATGGACCTGACTTCACAGTGATCAGTATATGTCAAGCTCATCAATCTTGAGGAGTAGGGATGGTTCAGGTCTGTTCATCATCAGACATGAAAGGTGAGCCTGAGGTAATGTTGACAGAATGGGGTCACTCCACCCATATTACCCAGTCGACTGGCCACTCAGTTGCCATTAGCTGATGGCATGTGAGTGGGAAGAAAGCCCAGTATGTTTTGCAAGCACTAGACAATATCTGGGTTCCACCTCCATTGGGCACATTTCTGCAACTGGTGCTGCAGGGGCAATGTGACTTACCCCACAAACAAAGAACCTGCTGCACCCCAGAGAAGATTGTTTTCCAACAACCCTGTTGCTCAAACACTTCATAATGTACAAGATGCAATTTATCAGAGATGCTCATGCCAAGATGGTCACTCCAGATGATTAGAAGGTTCTGCTTAGCTCACAACCTCATTGTCATATCAACTCAACCACTCATAACCTCGGTGAACTCACACCCTCGGATCAGTACTGCAGCCTCTGTTTGTCGCAATGGATCTCATATCAATGCTAATTCAGCTTGTTACTGTCACTGCGTATGTTTTCATCATTACCATGCTGGGGTTGGTCATCTGACCCACTCAGTATGTGTTCAGCATGTCTGAACTGGTGTTGCATTCATATCAAAACAATCCAAATAATGTTTATATGTTGAATCGAGGAGAGGTCTTTGATTTGACTGCCATGGTGGTGATGCATCTGCATGTCTTTAGCATGGTGTCAACCAAGTCTGTCCTCCAGTATGGTGGCATGGCTTCAGATGCAATTTTCCCTGTGCAGGTATGTGAGGTCATGTATCTTAGTGTGGTCTCCTCTGATGTAAAGACATAGGTGAGTGTGCTATGTAACAGCATCTCAGGTTCTGTGAGCCCCTGGGTGACACTCGACTCCACCAACAACACAAACCCCAATGCTCAGTACCACAACTTCCATGCTTTTACCAATGACTCTCACCTGAACTGGTATTTCAAGAGCATGATGATCATGCAGTGGAATAATTGCATTGGGTATGTCAGGTACATGCCTTTGGAGATTAAGGATATGGCTAATAGTGGATCATCAGTCAGGATCCTTGATGGGTTGATCTATGATCTAACCATGTATCTCAACTATCTGCCTGTTGTCATTATGCCTACCAGTACACAAGCAGGTGGAGGTGTCGACACACAATTCATGAGTTCCACCATCATCAATCTGTTCAAGATCAACTCCAGGCAGGATTTTACAAAGCAGTTCAAAGATGGTCTTGGACTTGATTCTGCAATGCTCAAAAGCCAGAGGATGTGTCTTCACAATCTATTCTTGATTGGTGCAGTTGACAATTGAAATTTGCCTCAGTGTCTGTTCTTGCAATATATCTTGCTTGTCCTTTCAGTTCTCATGGTCTCCATCATCAGGTTCAAATTCATTGTGTCGATCAATTTTGGGGCTGTTCATGCACCCAAGGACCATGACAAGTTCATGATTTGCCAAGTTCTGTGTTACACTGAAGGTGAGGCATCACTTTGGTGTATGATTAATTCATTGGCTGTGCTCAAGTATGATGATAAGTGCAAGCTGATCCTCATCATGTGCAACAGGAACATTGTTGGATCTGGCAATGATTGCCTGACACCATGTATCATGCTTGATATTCTGGGTGCTGACCTGAACTTGGACCCTGAACTGCTCAGTTTTGTATTGATCAGTGAGGGCACCCAACAGCATAATATGGCCAAAGTGTACTTGGGTCTGTACAAGTGTGCTGGACATGTCATGCCTTACCTTGTGGTTGTCAAGGTCGGGAAGCTGACAGAGAGGTCATGTCCCAGAAATCGTGGTAAGCATGATTCACAGATGGCAGTCATGCATTTCTTGAACAAGGTATGTTGGTTCAGGTATATGCGAGTTTTTGGGCGCCAACAGTGGGTTTTTAGGTGCATTACAATATGCTGATGAATCCCCTTGAGCTCAAGATGTATCACCAGATCAAGAATGTCATCTGCATCAACCCAACATTTTATGAGTATCTATTTGTCATCGACACAGATATGACTGCAGAGCCATATGCACTTAACCACCTCATTTCTGTGTAAGTCATGTCATGCTGCTTGGTAAGGGAATCAAGGAAACTGACTGGCCATAGAATGATTCATGACAAGAAAGTCCATGGCATGTGTGGTGAAACATCCCTTGCCAATGCCAAACAGTCAATTGTGACAATGATGCAGGTGTGTATAGTCCCTGCGATGTCTTTGTTTGGTGTGAGGGCTGAGGGTGGTTTGTTAGGTGTACAAGTACTTCATCTCCCGTCACATGGCGAAGGCAATTGAGAGTCTGTTCAGCTCACTCACTTGCTTGCCCAGTTGTTTCACCTTGTTCTGTCTGTGCACACCACACACACACAAGCCCCTGCTTGTCTCCAACCAAATTACCCAAGATTATTCCCAGAATGGTGTTGATACCCTACACATGAGGAACTTACTGCTTCTCAGAGAAGATCATTATTTGACAACCCTATTGCTCAAACACTTCCTGATGTACAAGATGCAATTTATCAGGGACACTCATGCCAAGACAGTCGCTCCAGACATTTGGAAGGTTCTGCTCTCACAATGTTGTCACTGGATCAACTTGACCATTCATAATCTTGGTGAACTCGTTCCTGGATCAGCTTTTTGGTTTCTGTTGCTTCTCCATGCATTTCATTGTCATGATGGATCTCATATTGATGCTGATTCAGCCTGTCACTATCGCATATGTAGGTTGTTTCATTGTCCTTGGAGTGTGATGATGCTTATAAGATTACAGATCATCTACTTGATCATGTTGGTTGTTTACGAGCACAGTACCATCCCCTTCATCTCCCTTGTCATGATTGCTGCTGTGTATGGCTTGGAAGCCTTGGTGTTCATTCTGCATTGCAAGTGGGACATGGATGGATGGATGGATTTCTATATCTTGGCCATCCTGATTTTCTCATTCATGCTTCCAATCTACTCATTTTGGTGTATGGACAATTTCTCATGGGGTGCCATGCATGTTGTACTGGGAGAATCTGGCAAGAAGATCATCATTCACATAGGTGGCTTAATCTTGAATGCATTATGTTGCTGATCACTGTTATTGTGTGTTAGGATGAAGGCAAGTTTGATCCTCGCTCTATTCTCCTCAAGACATGGAATGACTATGTGCATCATCCCGCCATTTGTTTTGACAATAAAGGACTGACATCTTGCAGGAAAATCAGTTGTGGGACCAAGAATCCAATCACAGCATCGGCTCTTGGGTACCCCCCACCCAATTCTGCAAGGAAGGATATGCAGAGTCTTGTACTGCATCCCTGTATGACCATGAAACCTTTTATGAGCCTTGTACCCAATCACCCACTCCCTCACAGTTTTGCATACTCCTAGCTGGTATGCAATCTGGTCACAATACTCCTCTGTCAATGGCAATGTCATATATGCATCCTTGAGTGAAGCTGGAATACTACCTCAACAGATGTTCTCAAGACCCCCCACAACTTATATGATGCACAAGATGGTCTTTGAAGCTGTGGCACCAAGTGATGTTGACCTGGAGTGTGCTGTTCAGAATATTTTGTGAACTGCAGACCCAAATACCATCATGAAACATGAGATTCTAAATTATTCAACATCATCTGAATCTGGGGGCAGCAGTTTGGGATGGATTTATGTTCAAGCACCACATTATAGTACTTGGGGGTTCATCATGCAATCAAAATACTGTCCAATGTGGCAAGGACCTACTCAACATTTAATTTGCAGTGCAATGTAGTAGACCTTTGGACTTGATTATGCCAATGATATTATATTATTATATTACCATCTTTGATGATTACTATAATAAGATGCTGGTCTATGTTAGGATTCTTTTTGGCTAATTTTAATTTTCTTAGGAATGATGTGTGTGTGGTGACTGACGTGGGAATAATTAGGTACGAGCAAGCTTGTGTGCAAGGATGGCCAGATTAGGACTCAGTATGCTCAGGCAGGAATGCAGGTCGACGAGGTGATGTTCTTGTCTCATGGGGATTCTATCCCCTGCAGTAGCTACCTTATATCTACATTGTACATTTGATATTTCATCTGTTGGGGCATGTCTGCCCCTACTCCTGCCTTGGTATTTTTCATTTTGCTTATCCCCTTCTTGGGGTTATGACATACATCCTGCACTCTCTGTGTATCATCCTTTCCTTATTTGGGTGTGATGGTGGGTTGGTATTTCTACACTCCCCCTCAAGCCAGGGTCATGCCCAAGGCTTCTCTGTTATGTTTGTGCTTCAGTTTGGTTAATGCTTTAGTGAAGATATCAGCTGTCATTTCGACCATAGGGCAGTATTTTAAGTTAGTTATTTCTTTCTTCGTGCAGTTATGAATAAAGTGATTTTTAGTATCAAAGTGTTTTGATCTTTGATGGTATTGCGCATTTTTCGCAATTGCTAGTGCTGATTGGTTGTTGCCATATAGTGTTGTAGCCTCTAACTGTGGGCAATCTAGCTCACTCAGCAGGCTTTGCAGCCATATGACTTTGTGCGTTGCATTCGCCATTGATATGTATTTGGCTTCTGCTGTGGAGAGAGCCACATGATTCTGTTTCTTTGAGTACCACATGACCATGCCTTGGTTGAAGGTGGATACATAGCCTGAGATTGATATCCGATCATTGTCATTAGCAAAGTCAGCATCTGAATACATAATTAATTTATTATGTTCGGGATGAGCTGGGTTGGCTTTTTAGGTAATCCCATAGCTTTTAGTTCCTGCTAGATACCTTAGTACTCTTTTTGCTGCTGTCCAATGGGACAAGTCGGGATTTGCCATGAAGGATGTGGGTCTATTGACTGCATACATTATATCAGGCCTCGTGGCCACTGATGCATACATTAGGTGTCCTATGAGTGTTGCATAATTGCTGTTAGGTACACCTTCAGTCTTGGTGTCACGTGGACTTAGCCACATGCCTGGATCGAGTGGAGTTTTGACTGGGTTTGCATCAGTCATTCCATATTTTTGTAGTAGTCCCTTGATATAGCATGTCTGGCTGAGGGTGATTGTTCCACTGGTGTGATCTCCTGTGATCTCAATCCCAACTAGTTTACTTGGGTCTCCGAGGTCTGATACCTCGAACATATTTTGTAGTTGTATTTTTAGTTTAGTCATAAGTTCAGCAGTGTTGGTGATGAGTACTAGGTTGTCTACCCATACTGTAATGATCTCGATCATAGTCGAGGTTTTCCTTATGTATATGCAGGGATCAGAGTGAAGTCGAGCGAAGCCAATGGTCTGTAATTGGCCATTCAGCTCTTCATTCCACTCACATCTGGATTGTTTCAGTCCATATAATGTTTTAATTAATTTGCATAGGCATCCAGTTTTGTCGTTGAAACCCTTGGGCTGCTCCATATATATTTCTTCTTTTAGTTTACCATTTAAGTATGCGCCCTTTACATCCATTTGTTGGATTTCCCAGTTTTGGGCATTGGCCAATGATAAGATAAGGCATATTGTTTCCAATCTAATGACTGGGGAATAGGTATCATTGTAATCCATTCCCAGGACCTGGGAATACCCCCTGGCGACTAATCTTGCCTTGTATTTCTGGAGTACCCCATCCCTGTCATATTTTCAGGTAAATACCCATTTATTTGATATGGGCTTATGCCCTTCTGGTGGATCTACTAGTATCCATGTCCCTTTTTCTCACAATTGTTGTAATTCGGCCTTTATGGCATTTTGCCATTCCAGCCACTCAGGTGAGGCTTTAGCCTCTCATAGTGTTTTGGGGTCACCTTCCCCCAGTGTGCTTTCATTGAATGCTAAGTACACTCACTCTGCTGACGAGAGCTCGCAATTCTCCGATGTTTGATCATCATTTAGTAATTCATCCAAATCAGGTAATGGATCGTTCAGCATGTTGTAATTGTGTGATGTCCGGGCCCTTTTGCTTCGCCTCATGGGCTCGTCATGTGACTCTGTTTGCTTCTGTTTTGGTTCTGCCTTATTGCTGATGGTTCTTTCTCCCTTGCCTCCAGTGTCTCCCCCTGCAAGTGGCAGGTCTCAAGGAGGCAGGTTAATTTCTGGATGGAGTCGATAATTCCTTGAGGTACATATCTGTCTTGTGCATGTGTCGAAATACTGAACAGCATGTGGGCCATCTAGGAAGCCCACGAATGGGTATGCATGCAATTTCGCATCCAGTTTGGAGGTCGTTTGGTGTTTGTCGAGGATCCACACACATGTCCCAAACTCTTGCAAGTGTGATATGTCGGGCTCTTGCCCATGCCATCCCTTGTAGGGTGTTCTCTCACAGGTGCATGTCCATGCACGATTGTGCACATAAACTGCATAATTTATGGCTTCGCACCACAGAAATTTTGGCATGTCTCTTGCCAGTAGCATTGCCCATCCAAGCTCTACAACAGTGTGATTGAATCGCTCAGCCACACTGTTTTGGGATGGCGAGTATGGTGCTGTAGGTTCTAGCAGTATTCCTTTTTCTTTGCACCATGTTATCAGTGCATTGTTGATGTATTCAGTTCCATTGTCACATCTGATTCTCTTAGGGGATATCTCTCTTTGTCTTTCCATCATCAACATGTATTCTTTGATGCGTTCTGTGGCTTCCCCCTTGTGTTTCATGTAGTAGACAGTAGTGTATCTTGTCACATTGTCTATGAATGATATGTAGTATCAATGGCCTTGTATGGATGTCATATGTGATGGCCCCCATATGTCCGTATGAGTTAATTCTCCTGCTGCTGAGGCCCGATGGGTTGCCTTGGATGGGTGAGGTTTGCATGTCTGTTTAGTGGCAGTGCACACCTCGCAATTGAAATCAGGCGAGTTCAGATCAACTTTGAACCCTTTCACTAACTTCTTACGGAACAGGCGACACAGTCTGCTTATCCCAATATGGCCAAAGTGTTTATGCCATGTTTTCCACAAGATTGTTTCATCAGTGAGACTGGTTTGCTCACTCCTCATAGGTACTGTAAATTGTAGTTTGTATAAATGGTTTTTCTGCTTCCCCAGTGCGATAACATCCCCTGAGGAGTTGCGCAATTTGATCTGGCCTCCTCCACTAATGGAGTGGCCACCTTGTGCATCTAAGTGGCCAATTGAAAATAGATTGTTAGGTGATGACAGCACATGTAACACATCACGTAAATTAACAGTGACTGTTCGGTCACCTATTTGGCTATTCACTGTGACTGTGCCACATCTGGGTATGGCAGCTGGCTTGGTACCTATCCCAGAGACTGTTTTGTCTGGTAGTACCTCATAGGTAGTGAACACTTTGCGATGAGTGCAGATGTGCGATGTTGTAGCACTATCAGCCAACCACACATACACAGAATAAGCCTCTGATTTGGGGGACTTTGTATCTACACTTTCAGTAGAAGAGAATGCTACATCGTCTTTGGAGTCCATATTCTCCACCGTGTGATGCACCTTATCTGATCATCTGGAGTGTTTACTAGATCGCTTCCTATCCCAATCTCTATCCTGGTCTCTAGATCTCTGTCTTCACCATTTATCTTTGTTATCCAGGTTGGTCCAGCACTCCTGAGTGGTGTGGCTGAACCATCAGCAGTGTCTACATTTGGGTTTATTCTTGAAGTGGCACTTGGAGGTTTTGTGGTTGGTGTGACCACATATGTCACATGGGCCCAGATGATTGGCCTTATGTTTATTGCTCCTGCCACTCTTGGCATAGTACCCACTCTCTCTGCCTTCACGCTTGCAGTGTTCCCACTCAGTGTGGAATAGCGATATTATCTCTTGCATAGATATCTTTGTTGTTTGTGAGTGTGACCCTCTGAGGAAGCCAGAGGTATAGCTATCCCACGAGGTAGGGAGTGACGACAGCAACACAGCCTGGAATTGGGGATCAGGCATGATGTCACCCATTTCATACAGCCAGTTCTGTAAGTCACGTAGTCTAGTGATATGATTGGGGAGGTCTGTGTCCTCCTGCACCTTGAGGCCATAGATCTCACACCTAATAGCAGCAATGGATTTTTGGCCCTGAGTTTCATGTACCATGTGTAGATTATGCCACAATGTGGCACTAGTCTCCATCTCTGATTGGGCTTGGACAGTCTGATCATTGGCCAGGTTTGCCATAAGTGTCATGTATGTGTGTTTGTCACATTTCCGC
Source organism: Pisolithus tinctorius (assembly GCA_024663395.1). Classification (NCBI taxonomy): domain Eukaryota; kingdom Fungi; phylum Basidiomycota; class Agaricomycetes; order Boletales; family Pisolithaceae; genus Pisolithus; species Pisolithus tinctorius. Next base: position 714,539 of record JANFAH010000027.1, on the reverse strand, counting down.
CAGGCACTCAATTCGTCTGGCAGGGTCTTGGATGGCTGTGGGTCATCCCCTGTCACCATCTTGTATAGATCTTGGAGCTGAAGTATGGCAGCAATCTTCTTTTTCCATGCTGCCCAGTTATTAGAGGTGAGCTTCTCTGTCTTAACTATCTTCATCTCTCCTTCTCGTCCCCTTTGGGTGTCATGCCTCGCAGATTGGCCAGTGCCCTTACTCTCGACATCTCTATTCTCCCCCTCCTGACAGATAAGCGAGTGGATCTTCTCGGCTCTATGTTGGTGGCTTGGTGATGAGGTCAGTTATGAGCAGGCAGGGCTCATAACCTCTTAGGAATGATGGTGCACGGTGACTGATGTGGGAATAATTAGGTATGAGCAAGCTTGTGTGTGAGGATGGCTGGATTAGGACTCAGTATGCTCAGGCAGGAATGCGGGTCGATGAGGTGACATTTTTGTCTCATGGGGATTCTATCCCCTGCAGTAGCTACCTTATATCTATGTCATACATTTGATATTTCATCTGTTGGGGCATGTCCACCCCTACTCCCACCTTTGTATTTTTGATTTTGATTATCCCCTTCTTGGGGTTATGACATACATCCCACACTCTCTGCATGTCATCCTTTCCTTATTTGGGTGTGATGGTGGGTTGGTATTTCTACAAATTTTAATACTCTTGGTCTGCAACCATGACCATGCCTGTTTGCCACAGTTGTACCCCTCCTGCAGTCCACATACATTCTGCTGCCTTCATATTCCATCTCTCCTGATACTCCAGAGGCATCTCCATCTTACTCTATGCCAGAATCCACCTCCTTGGCTTCCACTGCTGCACCCCCACCATGCACTAAGACATGACCATTGTCACCATTGACAATGACCCTACCAATTCATTCCTTGTTCTCCCAAGTTAAGTTCCATGTCACTAAGGATCCATTGAGGGTGCTGAGATCTCCAGCAACAGCAACCAATCTGCTTGCTCTTCTCTGTTGTTGACCCACCAGAATCCATTAATAGACATCCTTGTCTATATTCCCATGTCAGTCCACCAGCACACTGCACTCCCAGGTCACTGAACTTTATTTTATGCAGACAGTGCCATCCCCCCCCCACATGTACCCCATCACCTCCTCACATGCAACATCATCCTGATGCCCACACCTGCTGTATTCCATCTCTGATACCTAGATGCCCCATGACCTCCTGCCCCCTTTATGCCCACACCTTGCCTGTCCATGCCTGGTGTTCATCTCTCCCTGAACCATTGCAGTGTGCTGATAGCCCTCAAGGCTTAGTGAGGTAGGTGGCTTTCTCAGTCAAACACAGTCAGTTCCATCTAACCATTGTTGGGCATAGAAGTACTGTCATTTGTGACCTCAGTGTTTGCTGAGCACCATTGCTAGTACATTATTTTGTACATGTAGTGTGTTAATCCCATAGTTGATTGAATCCATGGTTCTCAATAATAGCAAAAATAAAAACCTGAAAAATAAAAATGAAAACATGAAGATTATAATGGGTGGCAAAGCATGGCCATGCATGGTAATGGTGTCTGCAGTATTGTATGTACTTGGCATGCTGTTGTGTACTTGACAACAGTGTCATGTGCTTAATCATGCATGTCAATGACATCACCATCAGGCACCATAACCATGACATTACCAGACATGGTTATAACACCCCCAAGCTTTATATTGTTGACCCCCTGGATGACAAAGCCATTGTCAATTAGATCTCCCCCCATGGCAACCCATTGTCATGCCTGAAGCAAAAACACCCCATTACAATTATGTACAATGGCATGTAATGGTACCTAGATTTTTCTGACAAAGAATCCTTCTCATTGTGCTGCTGTTAAAAGTACTGCACTTCTTATTGGCATTACATATTTTTTTCCTGCAAAAATCAAGGTCTTACCTTGAACACAATAACAAAAACTCCAGATACCTTCTCAATCATTCACAGAACTGATCCACTGTGAAGACAAGAGTAAGTATCATACACTCAATAAATGAAATGGTTAATACCCATGCAACTACTGCTGAGCTATGAGAGCTCAAGTGTCATCATTACCTCCCAGCCCACTGACAGCTCAGCCTGGTGCTGACATCATCAACAACTCCCCACTCCCAAGATTGACTCCACTAGGAAGTCAATACTCCACCCCTTTCGAAAGGCCCATCACTGATAATGTCCAGAGTTATAGCGATGTGGTAAGAACAGGCTCAATGGATCCAAGCCTGATGTCCAAAGAAATGATCATTAACATCCCTGGCTCGAGAATTAGCTCGCCAGTGGACCCAGGCTTGGGAGCTATCTTGCCAACATACCATGGCTTGAGAAACACCTCACCCCCTTGGCCAGGCTTGAGAGCTACCTTGCCAATGTGCCCTGAACTGAGGCCTGTTCTGTCAAGGTCCCCTGGCTTGAGAGTTAACTCACCACTAAACCCTGGTGATACAGAAACCCCAGGAGCTGAAGACATTTGCACCATTAGAGTCTGGGTACCAACTCACAAAGTAAGCGAGATCCCACCTGTTCATGTCTGATGCAACTCCATCTTTCCTGCAAGTGAAGTAGATGTCGAGCAAGGTGATTGGATGGAAGTTATGTGTAAATGATTGTGCAAGTGACATGCTCATAGTTTACTGAGATCTGATCAGAGAGACATCATCCAAAAGGCTGAAAGACGACTGACACCAGATGAGCAGGACAGGATCTGAAAAAGATCACTGTCCCTGACAAGGAATAATCTCAATAGCTCCACAACAGAAGGCAATGAGCCACTGATCACTGGAAATTGCAAGGGAAAGGGACCTGACCCAAGGAACTGGGGGGACCTGGACCTTAGCAATAGAGAAATGGACCCAGAAGCACAATGCACTGCTCTCACATCCTGGAACATTGCGAATAAGATGGCATATGAAGGGAATGATGACCCACCTGGGCCCTCGCAAAAAGCTGTTAAGGAAGGTGCTGCATTGAATGATGAAGATGCTTCCCAGAACCTGGCTAATGATCGCCCCAAATGAACCTCAGAAAAGAAAAGATCAAAACATAGGGTTAAAGATAGGAGAACTGTACTGAAGTCATCCAAGGCTCCTCCCAATCCTGTAAAGGATATGGTCAATAGGGTTGTGCATCAGGACCATAAACAATGTGAGTGACAAAAGACCCCAAAAGCTATGGAAACTGTGAAGCAAATTAATCCCAAAAGTTATATTGGGTTAGCATTCAAATGACCCAAGAAGGACGAGAGATGCACCAGCAGGACAAAGCAGAAACATAAGTCCTCTTGTCGATGTGAATTGCCCAATGATAGTGATTCCAACCATAGCTTGAGCAATGATTCTGAAATCAGCTCCTCAAGTGACAACCTGAGCTCAGACTCTAGCAGCTTGAGTAATGACAATTCAGCTTCAAGCTTGGATGACACTTCGAGCACATCTGGCAGCTCTTCTAGCTCCAGTATGTCCTTGAATGACTCTAGTAGGTCATGAGGACATTGACAGCGAGGGCAGTCCAAGCAGCAAAGAAGCCATAGTCACTGATCACATAAATTGAAGAAGAGATCCCGATCATGTCAGAAGACAATGCTAAAACCAATCCCACCCATGAAGTATGACAGGTCAGACAACCCTCACATGTTCCATTGTTTTGTAACTGAAGGAACCACATATGTTGAGGATGGTTGTGTGGAGACAAAGAAGTGGGCATTTATTTTGTTGCACTACCTAATGGGAAAGGTGCATGAGTTCTATGTGTGTGAGGTGTCTGGAGATCCTTACAAGTGGAGGTTATTGGATTTCTTTATGGAATTGTTTAACTATTGCTTCCCCATTGACTTCCAAATGTGTCAGTGGGAGAAACTACAATCTTGCTATCAAAACTCTAAAATGGTAAAAAACTATCTGGATGAGCTCAATGAAATCTGGAATATGATTGGAGAGACCAATGAACGCACTAAGGTACATAAGTTCTGGTTGGGTCTATGAAAAGAACTTCAGCATGACTTGTGGAGGGAGAAACTGAACCTGGAGGTCTCGACACCAAAGAAAGTTGTAGTGTCCACAGAGATCCTTGAGATTGTGCAATCCATAACTGGAGACTACACCCATAAGTCACAAAGACAGTGAAGTAAGACACATACCATTGAAAGTGTGGCTGTCTCAGCAGGGGACCCTGAAAGCTCAAGGCACAGGTGACATTGCGCCCACAAAAGGAGATACAAGGGCGAGGGGATTACAAGGGACCCTGCACCTGCTGAACCCATCAAGAATGGGGGATGACACATGAGAGACCAGGACAAGCAAAAGCACAATAATCCAAGACTGAGCAAAGAAGAACAGGAGCACCATAAGGCAGAGGGACTTTGTTTCATCTGTCATAAGTCTGGACATTTCTCAAGGAACTGTCCTGATAGACATACTATGTCTTTGTCCAGCAAACCTCCAGGTATTACTAGCTTTGGGGTGGATATAGACTTTGGGGACATTGAATGCCAGCGACAGCTAGCCAGGTCAACCAAAAATGACAACAAAGTATTAGTGAATTTCATTCAGACCTGGGGACCTATGGTCCAAGATGATGAAGATGAACCCAAGGACAACTTTCCTGATCTGGAGAGCATCTTGGATGATGGTGAGTATGATACCAGTGATGGAGTCACTACCAACAGTGAGGGCCCTGATGATGAGATAATGATATATGCTTACTCCAATCATCAGATATGAGAATGTCGGTGGCTGGAAACCAGAATTGGTGAGCCAATCATGGATCATGCTAGGGAGCTATTATCAGGGATATGCTACCCAGGGGATGATCTGGATTCTCTACATACTTACATGGACACTCATTTCCTTGTTTATGATTTGAAGGACAGTCAACACATGATTGTGGAAAGCAAAAGGGATGTGTTGAGTCCAGAGGATAGAGTCATGATTGAAACCCACCTACTGGTGGACCTGATGTTTTGAATTGACTGCTGGTATTGGATTCAGAAGGGCCAGAACCTAGGTCTCAACACGATGGAGATACAAAACCTAGAAAGGGAAAGGAAGTGGACTTTGACCTTGATGGGATATCCAGTCAAGGAACAGATCATCACCAAACTTTGAGACCATGCACTTCAGATCCTGGAAAGAGGGAACATAGATCGATTTGAGTGTGATAGGAAAGACAATGTGACTTTCCTGATATCTGACTATCACCTGGGCATTTGGCTTGAACTCCCCTCAAGCAAGACTGCAATCCCTGATTTCGACATTGTCCACTGGCATGCCAAGGGAGTATTTCAATTGTGCATGACCCTGGCTGGTCACAACCCTTTTGAGGACAATGACATGGGGATCAGGTTGCTGCTCAATGGACATATGTCCAGGTCAGATAATGTACAATGCAATACCGAGAATGACATACTGTGTAATGCGATCCATGTGAAAGGGACTGATGCCTGTGCTGAGGATTGAACGACCCTGCAAAGAAACGCATCAATAGCCAAAGATTTTATGTGAAAAATACTGAAGCTGCTGGTAGTAGTGGTTCACATCAATGGCCGCCCTGCACGTGCCTTAATTGACACTGGATCGTTAGCAGACTTTATGTCAGTGGCACTTGCTGAGCAAGTCAAACAGATCCCCCTCGAGAAGCCACTTACCATACAGCTGGCCATCCAAGGTTCGTGATCGAAGGTAAACTTCAGTGTGAAAGTGAGGTTCCAATACCAAGGTATTGACTGTGAGCATCACTTTGATGTGATGAACCTCCAAAACTATGACCTAATTCTTGGGATGCCATTCTTGTACCAACACAAAGTGATGGTCGGTTTGCACTCTCCAAGGGTAGTGATCAGCAGCTTGAGACCAACAGAAATGAAGGGTGAACAGGTCTTGACACTGGAATTGCATGCTACTGAGATATATCATGAGAGTATAGAATGGGCAAGACAACACCTACAAGAGCTGGCTAAGCCACTGTGTTCCCAAGTAGGGGCTACAGCTCTTCCCCCATTCCGAGCAATTAATCATGAAATTCTACTGATTGATGAGAAGAAGATTTATCCCTGGAGGCCATCTAGATGTCCTGAGGCATTATGACCCCTCTGGGCTGAAAAGAAAAATGTGTACCTGAAGACTGGCCATTGGGAGCTGACAGCCACACATAATACCTGCCCAATGTTACTCATACCAAAGGCAGGGAACCCACCCAGACTGCACATAGTGGTTGACCTGCATGAATGCAATAAAAACATGTGTACACTGTCATTGCCAATGCCAGACATGGATGGCATACTACGACAAGTGGCAAAGAGACCTTACCACTCAATAATAGATGGAGCTGATGCCTATGAGCAAATCCAAGTGATTCCTGAGCATGTCAAGCGAACAGCAGTGACCACCCCTGATGGGAACATGGTTAGTCTTGTAGTGCAGCAGGGTGACTGCAATGCACCCACAACTTACCAGGCTTTGATGAACCATATATTTGGGGAGCATATTGGAACATTCATGGACATGTATCTGGATGACATCATTATCTATTTGGAAATGCTGGAAGATCACATACAACATGTTAAGATCATGCTTGAAATCCTCACTAGAGAGAAACTTTACCTCAGCAAGAAGAAACTCTGATTCTTGTGTGACAAAGTTAAGATCTTGGGCTGCATTGTCACTGACAATGGCATAAAGATGAACCCCAAGAAGGTTGACCAAATCATAAATTGGAAAGTGCCTACCAACTGAACACTGTGCAAGGGGTTCATCAGATCAGTCAGATACCTCACAGACAACATATACAAGGTTTGCATACCTTTGGGAGTATTAGCTGAGGCCAGCACTGAGACCTGGCCATTCCGATGGACCTTCACTGAACAGCAAGCATTTGAAACTGTAAAACGATATATCACTGCATGCATGGACCACAGTCATGTCCCATTGGAGTATGGGCCTGGTTGCGACCCCATCTGGGTAATGACAGATGCCTGCAGGAATGGCATAGGTGGCATGATCACACAGGGAAAGGACTGGAAGTCAGCAAAAGTTGCTGCTTTCTATTTTGCAAAAATGTCATCAGCACAACAGAATTACCCAGTACATGAGCAGGAACTCCTTGCAGGGGTCAAGATGATGTTAAGACATCATGACATCCTGTAAGGAATGAGTTTCACATGGGTGACTGATCACATGAGTTTGAAGTACCTGTTAGAACAAAAGGACCTATCCAGACAACAGGCATGCAGGTTAGAAAAATTGGCTGAATTCAATTTTGATATCAAGTATGTACTGGGTGTGGAAAATGTCCTTCCCAATGCTCTCTCCAGGATGTATGAGTTTGATGCACCTGGAATGATCCATGTGCCAAGTGAATACCTGCATCATGACCTAGATGTCAAAGAATCAGTGGAAGCACAAAGGGATGAGCAAATCATCAGTGCACCAGTATATGTTGGTGTTGAGGCAATGGCTATCTCCACTAGCTCCCATATGCAGAGTGAATGTGAACATGAACAACAGCCTGTCCCTACTGTTGGAAGTATGGAGAAACCTCCAGTGCATCAAGTGAAGTTGATTGTGAGGCCTCCATCGGTGACATCTGCACCAACTGAGGATGCAGGAAGACCTGCAACAGAAACCCTGGGTCTGTCCACAATCAGCAGTGAGAGAGATAAGGATGGTACTGTGATGGATGCACCTGGTAAAACCATCCTGAAGAAAGCAACTACTCAACATTGTCACTCTCCTACACCTCCAGCGGAAATGGGTTGACTGGAAATGGGCCTCGAGTTTGCTCGAAGGGTCAGAGATCACTTTGTTCTTCTGGGCCCAGGCGAACAAAGGAAGGGGGGGAAGGACAGTGAACACCCCCCTATTATGAGCACATGCGACACACACACTACAGACATGTTGCAGAAGATGTGTGCATTGCTGAGTATGGAACACTGTGAGTCACACATGGGAGACACTACTGCTATAGTAACTAAAGTCCTGCTAGTCATATACCCAGGGAACAAAGGTGTACTTAAGGCTGCCCAACATAAGTATGATAGCAACCCATTCTTCAAGTGGATAATCAATGAGCTGCAGGCTTTCAAGAATTTTGAGATCACACCTGATGGCTTCATCAGCTTAAAGCTCCCAGATCATACAGTAATCTGCATACCAGATATTGAAGTAAAGAGGAAAAGACTTAGAGAAATGATCATAAACCACACTCACTCCCTGCTAGCCCACCTGGCTGCCAAAAAGACAGTATTGTATATACGCAAGTTCCTGTGGTGGGAATCCATGGTGAAGGACATCACTGCATTCTGCATGTCATGCCAGACATGCCAGCAAAGCAAACCTCCTACTCACAAACCGTTTGGACTACTAAACCCTTTGTCTGTGCCCTCAAGACCTTGGGAAGCAATTGGGGTCGACTTTGTCAGACCACTTCCAGAATCCAAGGATTGTGATGGGGAGTATGACTCTATCACTGTAATCATCGACCTGTTAACATCCATGGTACATATCATACCAAGTAGAATGACTTACACCACTCATGAGGTTGCTGAACTAATGTTTGCTGAGGTGTATAAACACCATGGATTACCCTGGGCAATCATCAGTGACTGTGATGTTCTATTCACAAGCATGTTCTGGAAACATCTGAATGACCTAATCAGAATATGGCAGAAGATGTCAAGTGCCTACCATCCAGAGACAGATGGCACTATGGAGTGCACCAACCAAATGATCACCCAGATGTTAAGATGTTGCATCGGCTTGAACCAAAGGGATTGGGTATCAAAACTCCCTGCAATCAAATTTGCCATCAATAATGCAACATTGGAATCAATGGGATACACACCTTTTCCTGAATACAGGACAGATGCCACATCGAATGATATGGGATGCCCCTATGAAGGATGAGTACCTGAGTGTGCGAGCATTTGCAAATAAAATGAAACTTACCTTGATGGATGCTCATGACACCATCCTTAAGGTGCATGTAAAACAGACAATAGGCACTAATAAAAAGTGCCAGACATGTCCATTTGCCATAGGAGACCTTGTATACATCTCTACGAAGAACATCAGCCTGTCAAAGGGGATGTCACAAAAATTAGTACCAAAGTTTATTGGCCCTTACTGCATCTCAGATGACTTTGGTAATAACTCTTATCACATCGTGCTACCCAATAATCTAAAACAAAGGGGTATTCATGATGTGTTCCACACATCACTGTTGAGAGTGCACATACCTAACGATGATAGAAAATTCCCCAGCCAAATGGATGACCAGGTCCCAGAGTTTGGAGGGATGAGCCATGAATGGTCTGTTGATTGAATAATAAGACACTGCAGCAGCCATTCCAAGGCATCTTTCAAGGTCCAGTGGACAGCTGGAGACTGGACATGGTTACCATATGATGAGATTGTGCATCTAAAAGCGCTTACCAATTATTTTGAGGCCATTGGGGTTGATGGGATTGAGAAATTGAGGGATGCTGGCAACAGGGCCTTGTCAGACGATGACCCCCAGGTGTTCTTAGTGCACTTGGCACCACATACCTGCAGGGCCTATTTAAGCCACCAATGTCCCAACTGTGAAACACAGTCCATGTACCAAAATTCCCCTCTGGCTGGATCATCTCAATCTTGGAATCACCACATCAACAATTGCTCTCACTCAAGTCATCCCTCTCATCCTCCCACTCATTGTGCTTGCTCTCCCCAATCATTGCATTACTAGGCCATCCTCGTTGCACTTGTGCTTGCACTAATTGCTGCAACAGTCAGTATAGACCTCCTGCCCACAGAGCCTATGGCCACACACACAACTGCCTTTGTCAAAGGCCCAAAGACAGGCATCCTAATACTACTGCCAATCAGCATTGTACTCACACTTGCAGTGGTGACTCTAACCGCTTGTCCTGTGCGAAGAAGCAGTTCCATCAATTGCATACTCACCCTCAGATATCCCATCCCTTGAGACAATGGGACCTAAGCTCCAATACTGCAGTGATCCTCCATCATACACTATTTGACATTGTCAATGAGCTTCAGAACTTGGCTATTAATCATTCACCTAATGCCAGACAACCCTCCACCTGTGATATGTCGGATGTGGCTGGAGATAACTTGATCGGGCAGGTTAGCCCTGATTTCTTCATCATCTGGAGTGACTCTAGATCAGGGAACCCTGAAGAGTGTACCCTCATCCACCATGAGCAGATCTGCTCCTACTTCCAGTACAACAAAGCTTTGCATCAGAAGGAAGGCGACCCTCTTGATGTGCCTGCAGGGTATCTTCAGTTTTGAGATGCCTACAACCATAGTGCCACCACTCAGTCCCAGTTTGCATACTATGAACCAGGAGAGAACCCTCACATGATTATATTGGGCCTGACCCCTACCAAGAAGGAGGTATTGGGGGCAGATGTGGACTTGTGCAGTAAAGAAGAGAGGGAGGGAGGACAGGTACTTAATGATGTAGAAATGGAAATGCTTAATAGCATGCTCTGGGACATGGCAGAGTGGCTCAAGTGCCAATGTGAGTGATTCCAATGAGGATACCAGGAGCACTGTGGTTGCAGAGAGGATGATTAACACACTAAGGGACCCCTGGGTAGATGCCCCAACTCCTCAACTTTTGAGGATTGTTGCACTGAAAAGTCCAACTTGAGTAAGTGTTGGGAGGCCACTAGGGCGAGTAGGTTCCAAGGAGGTCCCCAGACATGCACCTGCTTGTGCTTGCCTACTCCCATCACTAGCTCCTCTACTGCCACCTTGGATGCAATCCTGCCCTTCAGCAATTTCACTGATCCCACTGGGTATCTGACTCACAATCCCTCTAACATCACAGTTGACTTAGTAGGCATTGATGTTGCCATCAATGGTCTTGAGGAGGGATATGAGGAAGGGTACAATGGAGTAGCTGATGCAGAAGGCGAGGATGACACGATGGAACAGGGCGATGATGCAGAAAATGCCAGAGGTGTTGCTTAGTAAGCATGCACTTCACAAAGGAAGGGTACTTTGTACCCTGGAGGGGGGAATGTAAGGATCTGGTCTGATGCTGTCAACTGAGTGGCAAGATGTTGGTTTCCTAATGACAGATCTATTGGTTTCTCATTTATTTTGTTTGATCCTACTTAACCCATACTGATACTCTGACATGTTTCATGCCTAACCTCTACCCTATAAAATAGGCCTTGTAGCATACTGTATGGGGACTTCTTTCCTACCTCAAAATAAGACACTATTGTCTGGAAACCCAAGTAGAGTGAAGAATCCTTCTCATTGTGCCACTGTTAAAAGTACTGCACTTCTTATTGGGGTTACACCAACACTGTCATCAGCTTTTGCTCGTGCTGCATGCACTCCAGTAATTCTGTAGATTTCTGTATATCAGTTGTCAGCGAGTTACATATGGAGGAACTTGGAAAAGGCTTCATAGGTAGTTGCTGCTTGTCCAAACTAGATCCCTGGTCGTTTTGAGGCTTGTAGTAGTCTTCCATGCTTGTTTGTGCTCGCTCTGAGCAAAATCCTTTGCATAGTAGTTGCATAGCTGCATATGTTACTTGCTGCATGGGCCATGGATCATCTGAATGTTGCCATTGATCATCACATCACATTTTCTGAATGATTTCATGCTGGAATTCCTTGTTGAAGCTGTGTAAGTATAGGTCCTCAACTTTATCAGCCTCAGGCTGTCTCGAGACCCATAGATATGTTGCCAAGTCAAGGAAATGTAACCTGTAAATTGTTAGCTCCTCCTGTGAATGAACTTTTCTCCTTGCAAGATTGTCAACAAGGTTGTAAATATCATCCCTCAAATACTGTCAATCCCATTCCCTAGACCCAGGATATAAGTGTGCAATGGCCACTGCAAACTTGGGCCAGCTCAATCAATCCTTGACAAAATCATACCATGATTTGGAGACTTCGCTGCCTGCATACCAGCAAGCCCATTTGGCCCACTCTTGGTCATTGAAGCATTTCTTGCACACACAAAGACTTTGAACCTCTTCAAAAACCTAAAAAGGTCAAATGCATGCCACAAGAACCATGGTGCATCCCTCAAATGCCCTGGTGGCATTCCCTCAAGTTCTTCCAGCGCATTCTCATGGCTTCTTCGCAAAAATTTGACTATTAATTTCCCTTCAGACTTGCTTCTCAGCTTGAGGGATCTTCAACTTCATTGCTTGTTCAACATTTGCTGCTTGAAAAATAGTTCTGAAAATTTCCTAATTTCCTGAGTGTAGACTGTAGCTAGAATCAAGACTTTCATGCAGTGATAATGAGGTGGCTTCTTTCCCCAAAACAAACAGAACCCCCCTTGTGGTGGGCTCCAGATGTAGGAATAGGTAATAGAGTGGACCTAGAATCAGTAAATGTCAGTGATGGGCAAGTATTGTGCTTGACCCAAAAGGGAGGTTCTTGCTGGAGAAAAGAAGTGTAGTAAAAAGTGAAATATGCGAACTAGAACAGAATACTTAGCTCTGTCTGTCCAAAACCTTCTGCCAGTCCTCCTGGCACCTTGGGTACTCCCCAAAGTAATAAATCTGACCTTGAAAACTCACCAAAATGCGAGACTAATTCACCCTGCTACTGAGGGCCTCTCACATGGATTGCTTGTATGTTAAACTGAACTTGCATGAACACAGTGCATGTGCTTATTCAGCAATGCAGCTGCTCACCACCAAGTCCAGTGGTACAAACATGAAAACAAAAGCAAGAGATAAAACAAGTCCCCAACCCCTATCTCCTGACCAAAACAACTTCTCCTAGGGAACTCAAACTCATCCCCTACACCACTGGGCTTTCTCAGCCACCTTCCATTGCTTTCTCTCCTTTGCCTTTGCCTTCATCACCTTCTCCTCATTGTTGGTGTTGTACCTGATGTCATCATCAGGGACTTGGGCCCAATCAACAATGACTCAGCCTTCATTGTTGTTGTTGGCAGTGGCAATCAGTCTTGAGTCAGACATGATGGATGAGATACAAAGAAAAGATGCAAAGGGCTTAGCAGGCCACAAGTATCACTTTTTCAAACTCAGCCAAGGTTCAGACTCAGCCTACCTCTCCCACAGGGGTCTCATGGGTTTGACCCCTAAGAGGGGGATACTGTCATAACCATGCCTTGACCCTGGCTGGATTTGGTCTCATGCTTGTGCAGTCCAGCCTTGGCCTCACCAATCCCTTATCCCCAGATGTCCTAGCACAGTTAACACTGCTTTGCAGTGCATGTCACTTCAGTTAAGCTCTGCCTGGTCTTGTCCCTGGTCCACCCTGTCCTGGTCTCTGCTACCTTAGTCATACCTTACTAATACATGTCTTACCAATTGTCTTAGCAATCTTTGCAAGACTGGCATTACTGGTCTCCATACTATAGTTACTTCCAGTATATAAACCAGTAGATACTCAGCCTGTAGCCCCTCAGTCTGAAATCAACTAAGTTACTCTGATAAACCCACCTTGGCCTCAGACTTGGACTGAGACCCACACAAGGGAATAGTGCTGCATCCTCAGTCACTAAGTCCAAAGAGTCCACCCTCTGTATCTTTGTCTTTCCTCCTGATCCCAACCCCTCAGCCTCCCACCAGCTTCAGTCTCCAGTCCAGCCTCAACCTGGACAACACAAACTTGACAGTCAAGTGACTTGTGTGACTTGGTCACATTCACTCCCTATCACCCTCCTACTTCTAGAACAACTCCCCTTGGGTTGAACTCACCCCTTCAGATTGCCTATCCCTAGGCTGGAGCCCACAACCCCATACTAGGTAGCAGATACCTGCTCCCCACACCAGGGTGGACCAGAGGTCTCTGGATAAAACCTGGAGTAAAACAGATAAGGAGAAATAAACTGTGTTTGGTATTGGATCAAGTGAGTGGTATGTGAGTCTCCCCTGCAGGGGACTTCAAATGCTGACTGTCCCCAGTCAGTGCAGAAGGTTTAGTGACAGTAGCAGTGGAAGTGGCAGGGGGGTGGAGGTTTCTGCTGCTGCAGAAAGGGGTATCATGGGGTAGAGAGGAACAGAGACAGCTAGGAATGGCAGAAGGTGTGTTTGGATTGTGTACATATTCCACCAGTCATCACCATCCCTGAGCCCCTATTCTACAAGGCATACATACATGGACATGTTCTTGATGCTGAAGTCAAACAGGTTCCACTATGTCACCCAAGCATAGTTCTCCCTCACCAGCTATCCAGAATGGGCTATGCTTTGTACCAAGAGAGGCAAGTCCATTGGGAAATTCATTTTTGAACAGATCCTATGCTGCTGGGGTGCCACTGCAGAGATTGTTACAGATAATGGGGGACCATATGTTCTTGCCCTCAACTGGCTCACCAAGACCTTTGGAATTTGTCACATACACATCTCCCTTTATAACTTGCAGGCTAATGGAGTTGTAGAGTGGCAGCATTTTGATGTGAGAGAGGCACTGGTGAAGAGTTGGGTGGGGAGGTGCTGAAGTGGTCAGAAGTTGTCCCTGTGGTATTGTGGGCAGAGAGGGTTATGGTCCATAAGGTAACTGGGTTTTCTCTGTTCTATATGGTTCATGGTGTCAAACCCAGACTCCCTTTTGATCTTGTTGATGCAATGTTCTTAGCCCCTTTTGAGGTGGAATTTTACTTGACCACAGAACTCATCACTCACCATGCTCACCAGCTCCAGAAATGCCCTGAGGCCTTGCTTGCATCCACAATCTAGTCCTAAAATCTCATTTCACATCAGCTAACAATTTCATTGCTTGCTTTGCACATACCATCAAAGACTTTGACTTTGAACCAGGGTCACTCATCCTCACACAGAATTCCCACATCAAGCTAGAACTCAACTGTAAAACCAAACTGCACTACCTAGGACCTATGATTGTTGTCCAATGCACTAAAAGTGGCTTGTCCATACTTGTGGAATTAGATGGCACTGTCTTGAAATTCCACTTCACTGCCTTTCACCTGTACCCCTACTTCCTGTAGAGTAATGCTTGCATCAAAGTCACCCAGCTGACTGGCATTCCCACACAAGACCTAGATTGCCTCAAAGACAATTCACTCCCAGACCCCACACTCATGGGTGTCCCATTGGACAAGTCAGATGAGTAGCACATTCTTCTTTTTCCTTTCCTTCTTTTCCTTTCTCTTCTTCCTATTAAAGATACCCATCCTATCTCATACAATGCCCTACCACTCACCAGAAAATGTCAAAAAAAAAAAATTCCATAACATTCTTTCATTCAAAGATCCCATCACCCTTCACATACTGTAGTAATAATACCAACACATGAGAGGACTCTGTTTTTCCTATGGAACTTATGCACAAGTACAAAAATTTTGCAGACACAAGTGTGCTATTTACAAGGCCTGGAGTTCATCCTTCAGCTTTTGCAGGTCCTCTCACCTCTCCTGAGTGGCCATGATCTGCCACCCCACCCACCTTTCCAATAGCTCAAGAACCTGTTGGATCTGGCCCAGTTTGAATTCTTTGTCCTTGGCTCTGGCCTCCAGCACTTGTAGGTGCTCGATGAAGCTTGCTGAAGGCTGTTCATGCAGAATTGCAACCTGTGGGGTTTCTGAAACTGCTGGAATGTTGCCTTGCCCTGGCATTTCAACATCTCTGGGTTCATTCAGTAAGCTGGTTGCAGTTGCAGAAAATGCTTGAAGCTCAACCTGGGGTTCATCAATGGGGAGTACTGGCTGAGCTTTACTAGCAGGGGGTGGTGAGGGCTTGAACGAAGGACTGGGTGTAGGGGTTGCCCTGGGGAAGAAGAGAGGTGGGCCTGTTAAAGGATCATGAGGGGAGGGAGTTGGTTCTGGAGTTGGCAAGGGCATTGTGAGTCAAAGTGTGGAAAGGTGGCAGAGACCAACCAAAACCAACACTGAAGACAAGTATGAGCCAAGTGGTTGTTTACCTCTGCAGAACCTAGAGGGCAGAATAAACTAAGGTGGGGGAATTTCAATGGCAGGTGCTCCTGGCACAAGTCATTGATGCATTATGCAGGAGTGGATGAACAGTGAAGGGAGCTGTATACTCCCTGAGGCTGAAACAGGCAACTGTCAGTAAATCTCACTGCCTCTGTAGTAGGCCCCTGTTGTTCTATGTCTTTGGAATTCTTCCCACTCATTGCCTCATGTTTCATCCTACCCCCTTTCAGCTTTGGAGTTTCTCCTGACCTTCAACCTGTCACCCAGTCATCAATAAGCTGATCTGAAATTCTGCAACCTAGCCACCACCCAGCCACATTACCAGTCATCTGTGCCAATTGTCTCTAAAAAGCTCCAGTTGCCCCTGTCACCCAAAATTCTGCAAGTTGTCCTTCATACCCATAGGCTCTTCCCTTCTGCACTTCTGCTTTCCTGCAAGCTCCACCTTTCACCTGTACACATACAGTGGCTCAAAAAAATGTCCCAATGTTTGGTGATTTTGGATGGATATGAGATTTATGAGAGAACCAGTAGGAATCAGTGCAAACTCCTGTCTCATCAGAGAGCCATGACCAGCTGCTTTGATCCATCCACCAACACTTTGGACTCAATAATGATAGTTGACTCACTACACCATGATTAATAAAAAATATGCAAACATTGGGACAATTTTGTGAGCCACCATACCTCTGTAGTAGTATAAAAGCATGTACAGTACTCTGCTGTTCTTCAGTACAAATATCAACTAAATTCCTACTCCTCTCTCCATCCTCTGTCTGTCAGGGTTATCTCTGACCTTCTGTCTGGTCTCTACCCCCTGAAATACAAGGGCTGAGATCATGCAAGGGGGTAGTGAATGAGCTAAATGCAACACCCTCTTTCTGTTCCACCTCAGTCCTTGGCAGACTTTGTCCCTGCTGACCCTCTGCTAGTTGGAGTTCCTTTCTTCTGTGTCATACTTGCTTCCACACCTCTCCCAAGACTTGACAAGCTGTGGAGGAGGATTGAAGAGGAATAGAAACAAATTCCCAGGGAATTTTGCCTTACTTTGATCAATAGTATGCCCAGGAGGGTTGCAGTAGTGCTTAGGGCCAAGGGTGGCTACACATAGTACTAGATATATTATACCCATTGTCATTTGAATACCCTGCAAAAAAAACTGTCTGGATGTGTAGGTGGTGTTGTGGATTTAATTTTGCAGCCCCAAGTCACATGATCATAACCAAATTTGGCACACATGGCCACATGACCTCTGGCTATCTACCCCTATTTTATCATGATTTATGGATTAATATGGACCGAGTTACAAGCCCATTGTTGAAAAAGTGGCAAACATACAGACAGTTTTTTGAGTCACTGTATATTGGCATCAGATCAGCACTGCCTCTTTGTCATACCACCTTGGCCTAGAAGTGATTCCTTCAATATGGGACATGCACAGCCTCCTTCTAATGTGATTCCAGTGTGCTTACTCAGTTTCTGACAATCCTTGACTCATCCTTTGATATTCTGGCTGCCCTTGACTCACTTATTGCCAATACTTAGCAATCTTTTGGCTTTGCTTACTGATTCTTCACTTTTTTGCTTATTATCCTTACCAGTGCTCACCAATGCTTCCTAAGTCAATTACTCACCACTTACATTCCTTACTTATCAGTTACCAATCACTTACCAAGTGTTTGCACCTTGTTTTCCATAGGCAATGCCCCTGTACTGTATATAAACCACTATACTTAGATAGTTGACAAGGAAGAGGACATCAGAGAGCCCCTCTTGCTTGCATTTCTTCATCTCTCAAAGTAATTCATTCATCAGCTTCAGTAGTTGAGACTTTATCAAGGGTCTATGTCATATCCATGACTCTCAGACTCAAGCCTGGTCCACTCCAGATCCCTAGCCCCTATCTTCAGTCCACTCTGGCCTCCCAGCCCTGTGCTGCTCCACCCCAGTCCTCCCAGGCCCATGTCCAGGTCACCTGGACATAACTCTGGTCTGTTTTCCATTGTTTGTACTATATTTAGCTTGGTCCTCTTGTCTAACTCTGCTTACTGTACAAAGCCTGTGTCTGACTCTGGTTATGCCAGTCATCTGGACTTTGACTATTAGTCTCAGCACAGCTGCTGTGGCTATCCCCTCTTGCTAATCACCTTTCTAATAGCTTATCAACAAGTCTGGCTTCATGTTCATTACTCTGGACTGGCCTTGTGTATTTAACCCCTGTACATACTTCATAGTACTACAGTCAGAATATCAAGTTAGTATTACCCTCAACTCCATACTACCCTCCAAGTCTACTCTATAGCTAAGCCAAGCCTTAAACTATCCCTGGCCCCTGTCCCAGACTGCTCCCCAGCTTGCATAAGGGTACAGCATGTCATGACTGTGCATTCATCCTAAATCCTCACTCACCCTGCACCCTTTTCTGCTGGTCATTCACTCACTCTGCACCAACTCTGCCTGCCCTCTGTTGTCTATGAACCATCTCTGCTCTGACTGTTGTCAGACTTGTACTGGTCTCCCACCAGACTGCATGGGCCATTCTCTGAGGGGTCATGTGACTTCCTTTTGGACTTCCCCCTGACAGCATGCAGTCAGGTACTCCACAGTGCATGCACTGCATGGTCCAGCACCTGGACTGTTCCCTTTTTGGGATGTTCTATGTTACCCATTCATATGTCCTCCACCTTCCCTTCATTCATTGTCTAGGAAGTTTTACTTGAAAATTTATGAGTCTCTGTATGTCAGTTCCAATTCTGATTACTGTACCTCTGTAGTGAGTATAAAAGCATGTACCATACTCTGCTGTTCTTCAGTACAAAGATTGATTTAGTTCCTACTCCCTCTGTCTCCACCTTCTGTCTGTTGGAGTTACCCCCAACTATCTGTCTGTTCTCTCCCTCTGAAATATGAGGGATGAGATCATGCAAGGGGGTAGCATATGAGCTAAACCTGACACCCTCACTCCACTCTGCCTCTGTCTTGGTGGACTTCATCCCTGCTGACCCTCTGCCAGTCAGAGTTCTATCCCTCTGTGTTGGACTTGCTTCTGAACCTTCCCCAGACTATACCCAGTGTTGGAGTCAGTCAGAGTAGGCCCAGACTTGACAGTATATTGGTACTCACACTTGTACAATCTCATTTTCTGTCCTCTGAAAAACTTATGCCATTATGAGAACTTGAGCTCAATCCAAAAGAGAGGTTGCTGAGAACCTTGCTGTAGTGCTGGCTAACTGTCACAGTCATGCCTCGACTCCGGCCAGACTCGGCCTTGCACTCACTCAGTCCGGCCTTGGCCTCACCAATCCCGTATCTCCAGTTGGTCTAGCCCGGTAGACACTGCTTTGCAGTGTCTGTCATTTCGGTTGAATCCTGCCCGGTCGTGTCCCCGGTCCACTCTGTCCCGGTCTCCGTCGTCTTAGTCACATCTTACTAATACTCGTCTTACCAATCACCTTAGCAATCTTTGCGAGACCGGCATTACCGGTCTCTGTACTATAGCTACTCTAGTATATAAACTCGTAGATACTTGGCCTGTAGACCTCAGTCTGAAATCAACTAAGTTACCTCTGAAAACTCCGTCTCGGCCTCGGACTCGGACTGAGACTCACACAAGGGAATAGCACTGTATCCTCAGTCACTAAGTCCAACCAGTCCACCCACCTGTACCTTCGTCTTTACCCCTAACTCCGACCCCTCGGCCTCACGCCCGCTTCAGTCTCCGGTCCAGTCTCAACCCGGACAATCCCTGTACTTGATAGTATTTCAGACTCGCCACTTGTGTGGGTCTAAACCATCATGGCAACCAAGACTCGATTCCAACCTCCCCGTGGCCACTCTGCCACCAATCCCGACTCCACTTCAGCCAGTGGGGCTCGCCGTGAAACAGCACTAGCTGCTTTGGGCACCACTAGGCACTCCCCAGGTCCCGTCAGCCCCTTCAGGGGCTTCTCAGCCCGCACATCCAATACCCCCACTCCATGTCGTCCCACTGCTCCCATCCCCGAGGGTGACCCCGGTGATGATGGGCTGGGCAACGATGATGACAACAACCCAGACAATGATGACCCCGGTGATAATGGTCCCGGTGATGATAACCCGGAAGATAATGATCCGGAAGACGATCCGGACTTCCCAGACCCAGACACCGAACCCGCGGTCGCAGTCTTCGACAGTCTCGCAAAGGCCATCAAGCTGTTGGCTCGCAACACCCGTACTAGTCCTGAGCCCTCAAGCAGGACCAAGTTACGTGAGCCCGACACCTTTGATGGTACCGACCCCAAGAAGCTTCGCGCGTTCTTCATCCAGTGCGAACTTAACTTCCAAAACCGTCCCCAGGCTTTTAGGACCGATCGCGCCAAGGTCATCTTCGCCCAGTCATACCTCAAGGGTATGGCCCTTGAGTGGTTCGAGCCGGACTTGCTCGGACTCGACGACCCCGACGACCAGCCTCTCTGGATGGACTCCTGGAGGGAGTTCATGCTAGAATTGCAAACCACCTTCGGCCCTCACGACCCGGTTGCTGACGCCGAAAGCCAACTCGACCACTTGCACACAAAGGAAAGTCAGCGCATCAATAAATACGTAGTCAACTTCAATCGGCTTGCCTCGCAAGTCCGAGGCTACGGTGATGGTGCGCTGCACCACCACTTCTATTCCGGCCTCCCAGACCGAATCAAGGATGAGGTCTGTCGAGTTGGCAAACCCCAGACACTTCATGAGCTCCGCCACCTCGCCCAGGAAATAGATGTGCGCCATTGGGAGCGCAAGGAAGAGTTCCAACGGGCGAGTAAGCACCAGAGCCACTCCAATAGCAACAACAACAAGTCCGGAGGCCCCGGCAACAACAACCAGCCCAAGACCGGTCAAGATAAATCCAAGACTGGCAACAACAATAATAACTCCGGTTCTTCCCCTAAGCCGGGTAATAACAGCAATTCATCTAAGCCCAAGCCTAGCAAACTCGGCAAAGATGGAAAGCTTACCCCAGAAGAACACAAGCGTCACATAGATGGAAACCTCTGCATGTTCTGCGGAGGGTCCGGTCACTTCGCTGACAAATGCCCCAAGAAAGCCGGAAAGGCCAAAGCTCGCACTGCGGCTACCACCGAGGCCGTACCGGCCTCGGGCTCGGGTTCTACCCCCAAGACAAAAAAATAGGTAGCAGCTCCCAGGACTCCGCACAATCTGGGAGCTGTGTTGACTCCGGTTGTGCAAACTTGGAGGCTCGTCTCAACGCGTCCGCTCTTTCCAGTCCGAACTCTTTAACCCCGTATGTCACTATAGAAAACCCAGAAATACCTCCGCTTCGTACTTTAGTGGACTCCGGTTCCACCCATTGTTTTATAGATAATCAGTTTGTTAATCAACACTCGTTTACCCCTTACTCAGTCTCACCGATCCGACTCTGGCTCTTCGATGGAACGTCCACCTTCACCATAACCCAAGCAGTAGATGTCAACATCTGCTTCGCATCTGGCGATGTCACCCCGGTAACCCTGTTTTTAGCCCTGTTGGATTCTGAGTGTAGGATAGTTCTCGGACATGACTGGCTCACCCGCTACAATCCATTGATTGATTGGGTATTGGGCAGTCTAACATTCCAGGCTCCTGCACAAGGAATGCCAACCCCGTCGACACCCCCTGTAAGCCCGGTCTCCACTGGCCTTCCTGACCCCGGTCCTAGTGACCAACCCAGCCTCGCGCCATCTGTACCAGTCTCTGACTCCCCAGCTCGCACCCCTCTGAAAGCCCCTCTTGTTTCCCTCATCAATGCAGCCACCTTTGTGTGCACCTGCAAACTTGAAGGGTCTGTCCAGCTCCAACTTCAGCTCCATCCCTCAGACTCAGCTCAAGCCCGATCGGCCTTGGCCTCCCCTCCTCTGGCCTTACCCAATGTACCGGAAGAGTACCACGACTTCGCTGATGTATTCAGCAAGGCCAAGGCCTTGGCACTCCCACCACACTGAGAATATGATCTGAAGATAGAGCTCAAAGAAGGAACAACCCCGCCCCTCGGCACCATCTACTCGCTGTCCCCAGTTGAGCTCCAAGCTCTCCGGACTTTCATCGATGAGAACCTCACTACTGGATTCATTCGGCCTACTTCCTCCCCATATGCTGCACCAGTCCTCTTTGTCAAAAAGAAGGATGGCTCCCTCCGGCTTTGCGTGGACTTCCGCGGCCTGAATAAAATCACTAAGAAGGACCGATACCCACTACCGCTCATCTCTGACCTCTTGGACTCACCAAGCTGAGCCAAGATCTACACCAAGATTGATCTTCGGCATGCCTATCATCTCGTCTGGATTGCTCCGGGCGATGAATGGAAGACCGCATTCCGGACTTGGTATGGATCTTACGAGTGGTTAGTGATGCCTTTTGGCCTCACCAATGCCCCGGCCGCTTTCCAACGCTTCATGAATACCATTTTCGCGGACATGTTGGATGTCTGCATAGTCGTCTACTTAGATGACATCTTGATCTACTCCAGAGATAAGGAGTCTCATAAGCAGCATGTCTGTCAAGTATGAGGATTGTCCGGGTTGAGGCCAGACTGGAGACCGAAGCGGGCGCGAGGCCGAGGGGTCGGGATCAGGGGAGGAGTCGAGGATACAGGTAGTTGGACTGATTGGACTTAGCGACTGAAGGTACAGCACTATTCCCTTGCGTGGATCTCAGTCCGAGTCCGAGGCCGAGGCGGGGTTATCAGGAGATACTTAGTTGATTTCAGACTGAGGTCTACAGGCCGAGTATCTACGAGTTTATATACTAGAAACAACTATAGTACAGAGACCGGTAATGCCGGTCTCGCAAGGATTGCTAAGAGGATTGGTAAGACAAGGATTACTAACGTATGACTAAGGTAACGGAGACCGGGACAGGTAGACCGGGGACAGGACTGGGGACAGGACTTAACCGAAATGACAGACACTGCAAAGCAGTGTCTACTGCGCTAGGACATCTGGGGATAGCAAACAGGCGAGGCCGATGCCAGACTAAGTGAGTGCGAGGCCGAGTCCGGCCGGGGTCGAGATATGGCTATGACAATGTCCGAGAAGTCCTCTGCCGGCTTCGGCTTCATGGCCTTTATGCGAAGCCGGAGAAATGTGAGTTCCACTCGGACTCGGTCGAATACCTCGGATTCCACCTTTCCCCTGCCGGCCTCACGATGTCCAAGGAAAAGGTCCAGACCATCTGCGATTGGCCTGAGCCTCGCAAGGTCAAGGACATTCAGTCTTTCCTCGGATTCGCCAACTTCTACCGCCGGTTTATCTTTAGTTACTCGGACATCGTCGTACCACTGACTCGGCTTACCCACAAGGGGGCTCCTTGGAACTTCTCTGAGGAGTGCCGCCAGTCATTTAATAACCTCAAGGCCGCCTTCACCACTGTGCCGGTCTTAACTCATTTCATCCCCGGGGTCCCTATCACTGTCGAGACCGATGCATTGGACTATGCCATCGCCGGCATCCTATCTATCACCTGCGGCGACGGCCAGATACATCCGGTCGCTTTCTACTCCCGGACCCTGACAGCCCCGGAATTGAATTATGACACCCACGACAAAGAGTTGCTTGCTATTTTCGAAGCATTCCGGACCTGGTGCCATTACCTTGAGGGCTCGGCCTCACCAGTCGACGTTGTTACCGACCACAAGAATCTCGAGTACTTCTCTACCTCTAAAGTGCTCACCCGCCGCCAAGCTCGTTGGTCTGAATTCCTGTCTCAGTTCAATATGATCATTCAATTCAGGCCTGGTAAGCTCAGGGCTAAGCCCGATGCCCTAACTAGATGATGGGACGTCTACCCCAAAGAGGGGGATAGTGGCTATGCCCGAGTGAACCTGCAGAACCTGAGACCGGTTTTCACCCAGGAACAACTAGCAGTCTCCCTTCGCACAACCTACCTCAAATACCTGGTCTTACGAGCAGTCGCACTGATGGATATAGAAAAACTTCATAATGATATCCTGACCACACTGCCGGATGACCTGGTCTCACAAACCTGTCTCTCCGACATGTCTGATCCCCGGTGGTCAGTAGACGACACCGGCTTCCTTCGTCTTGATGGAAGGATCTACGTGCCAGACTCAAATGATCTCTGCCTTAGGGTCTTGCGGCTTAAGCATGACCACCCCCTGTCCGGCCATTTCGGCCAAAACCGCACACTGGAACTTATATGGCGTGAGTACACCTGGCCCGGCCTCAGGACGTTCGTCAAAGACTATGTCCGGTCTTGCACGGCCTGCGCTCGGGCTAAGGTTCCCCACCATCGGCCTTATGGCCTTCTCAAGCAACTCCCAGTGCCGGAGAAGCCATGGAATTCTATCTCTATGGATTTCATTGAGCAACTTCCGGCCTCAACCGGCTTCACGGCCATCCTCGTAGTAGTTGACCGGCTTTCCAAGCAGGCCATATTCATCCCCACCCATGATACCATAACAGCCCCAGAACTCGCCAAGTTGTTCCTACTCCATGTCTTTTTGAAGCATGGAGTACCGGCCCATGTAACTTCAGACCGAGGCTCGGAGTTCGTCTCCCACTTCTTCCGGTCACTCGGTAAGGCCTTAGATATGCATCTACATTTCACCTCGGGCTACCACCCCGAAGGTGATGGCCAGACCGAGCGGACCAACCAGACTCTCGAGCAGTACCTCCGAGTCTACTGCAACTACCAACAAGACAACTGGGCCGACCTACTACCTCTGGCCGAGTTCACTTACAACAACGCCCCTAGCGCTACTACCGGTGTTTCACCCTTCTTTGCTAACAAGGGCTACCATCCTAATATCTCGGTGTACCCGGAGCATGATCTTACCTCCGCCTGGGCTCGCGATTATGCAGTCGACCTAGACTCACTGCACCAGTTCCTATGTGAGGAGATGACCCTCGCACAACAGCGCTACCAAGGACCAGCTGATGCCAAACGCATGCCGGCTCCGGACTTCAAGGTCGGTGACCAGGTGTATGTCAAAGCTAAATACTTCCGGTCAACCTGGCCTTCCAAGAAACTCGCAGAGAAGAACCTTGGGCCGTACCCGGTCATAGCTCAGGCCGGTACCCACTCTTTCACACTGCGCCTGCCGGACTCAATGTGCACAGTCCACCCGGTCTTCCATGTTTCCCAACTCGAGCCGGCTGTTCCTAATACCATCCCGAACCGGACTCAACCACCACCTCCACCAGTTGAAGTCGATGGTGATCTAGAGTTCGAGGTAGCAGAAATCCTCGACTCTAAGGTCAACCGGTGTTGCCGGTGTTGGCTTCAGTACTTAGTCCGGTGGACCGGCTACGAGGGGACCGATGAAGAGACCACTTGGGTACTTGCTACAGAGCTCGACAATGCCTCTGAACTTGTACAAGAGTTTCACTCCAGCTACCCCAGTAAACCCAGCCCGTACCAATGAGGACCGGTCTCAACCGGCCTCAGTTTCTTTTCTGTTTTCTATCGGTATCTAGTTTTCTCTGATCTCTTACTTACTTTGTTTTCTTTTCTTGTTTGCTCTCACTTACTATACAAGACCGAGACCAGACACCGGACACCGGACACATGACATTCGCAGGGAAAAGCAACAAAAACGCTACGCTACGAGTCTACTCGGCCTTGGCCATACTCTCATCCTCCCCCTCGGACTCCTCCTCTTCATCCTCGCCGTGGTTCTTCAACCACTCTGCTTCCTCACACAACTCGTCAGAGTCGAGCTCAGACGAGCCTGAGTCCGAAGGGGATACCGCCATCCCGAAGCCGTAGGATTCGTCGAGTATCGACTCGAGCGCGTCGGCTATGCGGCCCAAGTTCTCAACCGCGGTCTCGTGGAGTTCGAAGAGGCTGGTCAGGTTGTTGGCAATCAGCCCCGCAGCCTCAATCAGTCGCTCGAGCTTGTTCTCCAAGCCCGAGTACCTAGCCGCGCTGGCCTCCTTCATCCCGCTCCCACCGGCCTCGAACTCATCGAGGTCCAAGACCTCGGTCGGTCCCACACTCGTCCTCACCCGTTTCTGGTTGCTGGGCCCGGCCTTGGCATTCTCCCCCTCGGCTTTCCGCTTCTTCCCCTTGTCGGTCCTCCTGGCCTTAGGACCGGCCTCGGCGTCTTTCCCATCCCCAGGCCAGCGGCACTTGCCTTTTGATAGGTTTCAGCGCACACAGGCCACGCGCTTCTTGTTGCCGTCTATGACGAATTCGCAGACGATGTTGGCCCGGGCACAGCGGGTACAACTAAAAGCGTTGTTCGGAGGAGTACATACAAGGTTAGAAAGGTACTCACCCGGGGTCCATGACCACTTTCTTCACCTCCCCCCTGGTCTCATCACCCTTACCGGCCTTGGCCTTGCGCCTATGTTTGGCCTCCTGCCTCTCCTCCTCTTTGCACGCTCGCCTCTCCTCAGCCTCCTGCGCTGCCTTCTCAGCCTCGGCCTTCTCCTTCTCGGCCCTCTCGGCCTCAATCCGCTCCCTCTCCGCTCTCTCGGCCTCCAGTCGCGCCTGCTCTTCCCGCCAGGCTTGCTCTGCCACCTTTTGCCTCTTCCTTTCCTTCAACTTGGCCTTCATCACTTCCTCCTCATCGTCGGTGTCATATCGAATGGCGTTGTCCGACACCTGGGTCCAATCGACGACGACCTGGCCTTCGTCATTCTTGTCTGTCACGGTGATCGGCCTTGATTCGGACATGATGGTTAGGATGAGAAAGAAAGACGCAAAGGGCTTAGCGAGCCACAAGTATCATTTTTTCAAACTCAGTCGATTTTCGGACTCAGCATACCACTCTCGCAGGGGTCTCATGGGTTCGACCCCTAAGAGGGGGATACTGTCACAGTCATGCCTCAACTCCAGCCAGACTCGGCCTCGCACTCACTCAGTCCGGCCTCGGCCTCGCCAATCCCATATCTCCAGTTGGTCTAGCCTGGTAGACACTGCTTTGCAGTGTCTGTCATTTCAGTTGAATCCTGCCCGGTCGTGTCCCCAGTCCACTCTGTCCTGGTCTCCATCATCTTAGTCACATCTTACTAATACTCGTCTTACCAATCACCTTAGCAATCTTTGTGAGACCGGCATTACCGGTCTCCGTACTATAGCTACTCTAGTATATAAACTCGTAGATACTTGGCCTGTAGACCTCAGTCTGAAATCAACTAAGTTACCTCTGAAAACTCCGTCTCGGCCTTGGACTCGGACTGAGACTCACGCAAGGGAATAGCGCTGTATCCTCAGTCGCTAAGTCCAACCAGTCCACCCACCTGTACCTTCATCTTTACCCCTAACTCCGACCCCTCGGCCTCGCGCCCGCTTCGGTCTCCAGTCTGGTCTCAACCTGGACAATCCCCGTACTTGATACTAACCCATGTTGACTCCCTTCTGTTGTTGAACAATTTCAATCCTTCTCCACTCAATGCCACTCTTGTGCTGAAAGTGAAAGCACTTCACAAGCTGGTTGCTCTGACCTCCACCCAACAACCTTCCATACTCTGTCTCCTCATAACCAAGATGATGGACCCAACCCTGACCCTAATGATCCTGATGGTGATCCTGACAGCAGGGGCAGCAGTGACAGGGATATCCCCAAAGACCTCGCTGAGCCACCAGAGGATCCCCTCATTGCTCTTGCTAGAGCTGTCCATGCACTTGTGCAGTCTAGCTTGTGCACTGGGGACTCCACTCTGAAAACCAAGGTCCATGAACCTGACACCTTTGACAGCTCCAACCCAAACAAACTCTGTGAGTTCCTCATTCAATGTGAGCTGAACTTTCAAGACTGCCTCCACACATTCCACTCTGACAGAGCAAAGGTAACCTTTGCCCAGTCCTACTTGAAGGGAATGGCTCTGGCTTGGTTTGAGCCAGATCTGCTACAGCCCAAAGGCTAGGACTGCCCACTCTGGATGGATGACTATCACAAGTTCTTGCATGAGCTCACAACTAATTTTGGTCTGCATGATGCCATAGTGGATGCCATCCAACAACTTGAGAACCTCACCATGAAAGACAGTTCTCAGATCACCAAGTATGTCATGGAGTTCAATTGCTGGGCTTCACAGGTCAAGGACTATGGTGTCAGTGCACTCTGCCACCACTTCTATAGTGGACTTCCAGACTGCATCAAAGACAAGATTGCTCATGTCAAAAGCCTTCTACTCTCACACAACTCTGTGAACTCACCCAAACCATTGATGCTCACTACTGGGAATGCAAGGCAGAGGTTTTGCACACCACCAAGTCTGCCACTGACAAGTCACAGTCCTCCAACTCCAACAAGCCTAAATCATTGTCCTCTGCCTCCACTCCAAAGTCCAACACCAAGGGCAAGGGCAAACAGAAAGATCTGCCCAAGTCCAATATTGCCCATCCTCTGGGCAAGGATGGCAAGCTCACCTCCACCAAACACCAGCACAGGATGAAAAACAACCTCTGCCTCTTCTGTGGCAAGGCTGGCCACTCTGCTAAGGGCTGTCCTAAGTCTACCTCTCATGCAGCCAAAGCCTGTGCAGCTATGGCTGGAACTCTGCCTGCTCCACCAGTGGAGAAGGCAGAGCCAAAAAATTAGTCCACTCCTCCAGGGAGTCCACACAGCCTGGAGGAAGCATTGACCCCAACTGTGCACAACCAGACATCCAACTCAATGCATCCACTCTCTCCAGTCCCAATTCTTTACTTCCATCTGTAACTCTTCCTGATTATTCTGTTGATACTGTCTCTGCATTGATCGATTCAGGCTCTTCTCATTGTTTTGTAGACCTGTCCATAATCAAAAAATATGCTATTCCTGGTTCCTCTGTTTCTCTGCCAATTCTGCTCCACTTGTTTGATGGTAGTACAAATGCTGTCATTTCCCAAGAAGTAGATCTTTCCCTCCACTTTCCTTCTGGTGATGTCAACTCCATTTCACTTTATGTTACTCCATTGGATTCTTCATGTTTGCTGGTATTAGGACACAACTGGCTCACCCACTTCAATTTGTCAATTGACTGGGTACTGGGCAGTATATCATTCAAACCACCATTACAGGGAATGTTGACACCCCAGGCACCTTTGTCACCTTCCACTGTGACCTCCACTCCAGATCTGACACCCTCCACTCTGTCTGCAGCTCTGACTGCAACTCTGACAGACTTGCTGTGCTCTGCTCTGCTCATCTCACTCATCAATGCTGCTGCATATGTCAGAGCCTGTGCTCTCCCTGGCTCCAGACAGTTCCACTTACAGCTCTCCACTGATGATGTGAAGCTTTGTGCATCCTCCACTCCTTCTCCACCTCCTGACCTCTCCTCAGTCCCTCCTGAGTATCATGAGCTTGCCAATGTCTTTAGTAAAGACAAGGCTACTGAACTTCTGCCACATTGCTCAGTCAATCTCAAGATTGACCTCAAGGAAGGACCTTCTCCACCCATTGGCACAATCTACTCCCTGTCTCTGCCAGAGCTTGAAGCTCTCCACACCTTCATTGACAAGTATCTTGGCTATGGTTTCATCAAGCAGTACACCTCCATTCATGGTGCCCCTGTCCTCTTTGTGAAGAAGACAGTTCACTCCACCTCTGCATAGACTATTGAGGACTCAATAAAATCATGAAAAAGATCACAATCTGCTGCCACTCATCTCCAACTGACTTGACTCTCCAAGCCATGCTAAAGTCTACACCAAGGTTGACCTCTGCCATGCCTATCATCTAGTCCACATTGCAGATGGAGATGAATGGAAAATGGCTTTCTGCACTCATTATGGTTCTTATGAGTGGCAGGTAATGCCTGTTGGTTTGACTAATGTGCCTGTGGCTTTCCAGTGATTCATTAATAGCATCTTTGCAGACATGCTCAATGTCTGCA
This sequence comes from Pisolithus tinctorius, assembly GCA_024663395.1. NCBI lineage: Eukaryota > Fungi > Basidiomycota > Agaricomycetes > Boletales > Pisolithaceae > Pisolithus > Pisolithus tinctorius. The sequence continues at coordinate 684,817 of JANFAH010000027.1, read as the reverse complement.
TTCTGGTATACCTCAATGACATCCTAATTTATTTGCAGGACATGGAGTTGCACTGCAAACATGTAAAAGAGGTACTCTGCCACGTTCAAAAGCATGGTCTCTATGCCAAACCAGAAAGTTCCACTCCAACTCTGTTGAGTACCTTGGCTACATCCTCTCTCCTGCCAGTCTCACCATGTCTGCTGAAAAGGCTCAGGCAGTCTGTGACTGGCCTGAGCCACAGAAGGTGCAAGACATCCAGTGCTTCCTTGGCTTCACAAATTTCCACAGATGATTCATTAATAACTACTCTGACATTGTCATTCCTCTCACTTGCCTCATGTGAAAGGGTGCTCCTTGGAACTTTTCCAAGGAGTGTTGCTCCACTTTCCTCTGCCTGGAGGATGCCTTCAGCTCTGCTCCTGTTCTCACTCACTGGGTCCCTGACACTCCACTTTCAGTTGAAACCAACACCTCTGACTATGCCATTGCTGGTATTTTGTCACTCACCTGCTCTGATGGTAAACTCTACCCAGTTGCTTTCTACTCCCACACCATGACTGCACCAGAACTCAACTATGATACCCATGACAAGGAGCTTTTGGCTATCTTTGAGGCCTTCCACCATTGGCAGCATTACCTGGAAGGTTCTGCCTTACCTGTTGATGTGGTGATGGACCACAAAAACCTTGAGTATTTTTCCACCTCTAAGGTTCTCACTTGTCAACACACCTGCTGGTCAGAGTACCTCTCTCAGTTTAACCTTTCCATCCACTTCTGACCTGGCCCCCTGGGAGCCAAACCTGATGCACTTATGTGATGGTGGGACATCTACCCAAAGGGGGGGGGATAGGGACTATGCACAGGTAAATCCTCACAATCTCCACCCTATGTTTACACAGGAGCAACTTGTGTCATCCCTCTGTACCACTACCCTCATAGCCCCTGTGCTCTGTGCCACCATGGTCTTCAATGTTGATTGCTTGCACTCTGACATCATCTCTGCCCTACCATCTGACCCTGTCTCTGCCAGCCATCTCCCAACTCTGACTAGGCCTCAGTGGTCCCTGGACTCCAATGGTCTACTCTGCCTTGACAATCACATCTTTGTCCCTGACATTGATGATCTCCACCTTCAAGTGCTTCAGTTCAAGCATGACGACCCTCTAGCAGGCCATTTCAGGCAAAACTGCTGTAGGAAAAGTCCAAGTAGCTGTATAATATGAGCTAGATGGCTTAGGTAAGGTTTTTAGTGCCCATGTACAGCATTCCAGTTTTCATTGTATCTCCACCATTTCCAAAGATATCAACTCCATTCTCACACTCACTTAAAGTGCTCAGCCATGCCATCCTGCCTTCCAAATTTGGAGAGGATCCTTGCACCCTATGCATTTCAACAGCACTCCAACCATCAGACACTCATTTCACTAAGTCCATCAGATATGGCTGCCTCTTCATTGATCATCTTGCTTGTCTCATTTGCCAGAGACAATGGCTATGTATATCTCCCAGGTGTTCCCACCAGCTTCCATCCTGAAGCCCCCTGGTTCATTCCATCATTGTCAGCCCCATCCCATCCCATGCAGCTTGGTCAGCATGTTCTCCTTGTCAGTATGACTTCCAGAAGGACATTCTTTGGTCACCTCAGGTCTGTCACTCAGAAAGGTCTTATGTGGTCATTTCAGTCTCCCCACTTGATGAAGCATAGGGATCCTTCCTCCCTGCTCCCTGTACTATCTTTATTCCAATCTCATCCATCATTCTCCCCACATTGTGACAGCTGCAGTATAATCTACTGTTCTCCAGCCTCCCTGATCACATCCATGATGAGTATGACATGCATCTTGCCTTTTTACTGCAAGACCCAGCAGAAGACATCCCCCCTTCTCCCTCTCCTCCATCAGATCCCCATTCATGAAGAATTTATTGACTTCACTGAGAGGATGAATGGGTGGGAGGCATGATTGCCTATGCTCCCATTACCCCACAGACCCCCAATGCCCTAGTCTTTTGATGCCTGACTCATGCCATCCATTTCTGGAATTAATACTTCCCCATCTGGAAACACCATCCATCTGTCATCCAATCTGTTGGTCCAGTGATGTCTCCACTGAGATCTGACTTGCATCACCACCCCCTAATGTAATATCAGTGTGCTTACTCAGTTTCTGACTCTATTTGACTCATACTGTGATATTTTGACTGTCCTTGACTTGTTTATTGCCACTACTTACCAATTCCCCTTGCTTGCTTACTTTTCATTTCTCACTTACTCATCATGATTACTCAGTCCTTACTCATTACTTACAAAGTGTTTGTGCCTTGTTTGTCACAGGCTGTGCTCCCCCCACAGTATATAAACCCCCATGTACTTAGCTACCCACCAAGCAATCCAGAAGTTAGTTCAGCTCTCTCAGTGCATAACTTGTCATCAACAGTTGAGGCTCATTTAGAAGAGTCTATCTGTCACCATCCATCATCCTTGGTAGTTGAGGCTCCATCAAGGGTCTATCTACCTCTATTCATCATCAGCAGTATCATCAGTGCTTAGTCAGCAACCTTTTGCTTAGTCATTCTTCCACTCCTGCATAACTTGTCATCAACTTGTGCCAGGAGCACATTTTATTCCAGAATACTTTTGGCTGAACACCTTCACTCTGTTCAGCATCCCCCATCAAGTCATCACTCACTCAGCTTCTCTTATGTAACTTGTCATCAACTTGTGCCAGGAGCACCCTCTATAGAAAACTCCCCCACACATTAGGTTTTTTCTGCCCTCCAGGTACCACAGAGGCACAACACCACTTGCACATTATTTGTCTTTTGTGTTGGTTTTGGTTGGTTTATACCACCTTTCCACACTTTGACTCACAGCATGAGAGGGAGCAAGGGCATGGGAAGGTAGCATGTGAACAATGGTGGATGTGAGAGGTCCAGGAATGTAATGATAGTCACAGAATGGTTGATGATAGGGGTTTACACATCCAAAGAATGTGCATTCCTTACACCTGTGGGGGACTTAGATGCTGACTGTCCCCAGTCAGCCATGTGGTGTGGAGGACATAAATAGCTTTGTCATGTGGTGATTGTGAAGGTGTGGTGCCAAGGATTTGAGAACACCAGAGGAGTCTGCATAGAAGCAAGGGAAGCATGGTGCCAAGGAACACAAGAAGACTGTTGAATGCTGTGTATAGGCATCCAGACTGATGACAGAAGTGCCTCATGGCTGCTAAGTATATATTTGTTAGTGTGTGGCTCAAACCTTCACATCATTCTGATTCTTTCCCCCCTTCCATCCATCTCTATAGCTCTAACCATGTCTGCTAACCATGCCCCCTGACTCTCCCAGCTCATTCACATGCCTACCCCAGACCCAGTGGAAGCAGAGAAGACTGCTTTGAAGGAGAAGCTCATGGCTGCATTGGTGGGGATCATTGCAGAGGCATGGTGTATGCCTGATGACCAGGATGGGCTGTTGGAGGAGAAGATGATGTGCTGTGGCAATGGGAGGAGAAGACAGTGAGTGGATTCAGATGTCACAATGGGTTAGTGTGGGACTGATTGCACAAGGGTAGGCAGTCCTGATGCTGCTGGTCAAGTGAGGCAAGGAGCTTGGCATTGCCATATGTGTTGACACAGCAGATGCACTTGTATTGGCCAAGGCCAATGATGTGTATGAAAGGTGGACTGCAGAGGAGGCTGATGCATGTGCAAAGGCCAAGCAAGACGACCACTGTCACACACCAAAGGTGTTGTGGACATGGTTACAGCTGACTCTGCCTAACTCATTGACAAGTTGCATGCAATGCCTGTGAATGCAGATGAAGACTAAAGCCCTCATGTGTAGAAAGACTGCTGGATGTGAGCAGTCATCCTTCACACAAGAATGAGACATCAGTGCTAAATAGAAAAGAGGAAGTGAGTTAAGTGCACATTAAAAGTTTTTAGTTCCTGCGTATGGCATTCAAGTTTTCATCATATCTCCACCATTTCCAAAGATATCAACTCCATTCTCACTCTCACTTAAGGTGCTCAGCCATGCCATCCTGCCTTCCAAATTTGGAGAGGATCCTCACACCTTACACATTTCTACAGCACTCCATCCATCATACACTCATTTTGCTAAGTCCATCAGAAATGGCTGCCTCTTCATTGATCATCTTGCTTGTCTCATTTGCCAGAGACAGTGGCTATGTATATCTGCCAGGCATTCCCACCAGCTTCTGTCCTGAAGCCCCCTGGTTCATTCCATCATTGTCAGCCCCATCTTGTCCCATGCAGCTTGGTCAGCATGTTCTCCTCATCAGTATGACTTCCAGAAGGACATTCTTTGGTTGCCTCAGGTCTGTCACTCAGTTAGAAAGGTCTTATGTGGTCATTTCAGTCTCCCCAGTTGATGAAGCATATGGATCATTCCTCCCTGCTCCCTGCACTATCTTTATTCCAATCTCATCCATCATTCTTCCTGCATTGCAACAGCTGCAGCATAATCTACTGTTCTCCAGCCTCCCTGATCACATTCATGATGAGTATGATGTGCATCTTGCCTTCTTACTGCAAGATCCAGCAGAAGACATCCCCCCTTCTCCTCCTCCTCCATCAGAGCCTCATTCATGAAGCTTTTGTTAACTTCACTGAGAGGATGAAAGGGTGGGAAACACAATCACTTATGCTCCCATTGCACCATCCATCTGTCATGCCATCTTTGGGTCTAGAGATGTCTCCACTGAGATCTGACTTGCATTGCCACCCCCTAATGTGATATCAGTGCACTTACTCAGTTTCTGACTCTATTTGACTCATTCTGTGATGTTTTGACTGTCCTTGACTCCTTTATTGCCAATACTTACCAATCCTCTTTGCTTGCTTACTTCTAATTTCTTGCTGACTCATCATGCTTACTCAATCCTTACTCATTACTTACCAAGCATTTGTGCCTCATTTGTCATAAGCTGTGCCCCCCCCCCACAGTATATAAACCCCCATGTACTTAGCTACAACCCCAGTGAACCAGAAGCCATTCACTCAGCAGTCAGTTCAGTGCATAACTCATCATTGACAGTTGAGGCTCATTTGGAAGAGTCTATCTACCATCCTTCATCATCTGCAGTCCACCCCATGCTTAGTCAGCAGTTTTTGCTTAGTCATCCCACTACTCCAGTGTAACTCAATGTTGACTTGTGCTAGGAGTCCTTTTGGCTGAACACCCTTGCTCCATTCAGCATCCCCTTCTCAATCAGCATCTGTTCATCTTCTCCTGCATAACTCATTGAAAACCTGCACCAGGAGCACTCTACTTGAAGTCCCCCCCACATCAGGTTTTTCTGCCCTCCAGGTTCCACAGAGGCAAACCACCACTCACACATTATTTGTCTTTGGTGTTGGTTTTGGATGGTTTGTACCACCTTTCCACACTTTGACACACACTGTGGTGGAGCCTGGTGATGAAGGCACAGCAGTGAAGGTGTCTCATGTGGAGGTTCTGCAGCCAGCACATAAGGTAAGCTTATATGACCTTGTCATGTGGGCTGTTTCATGACACATGTGCACAGCAGTGTGTGACACAACTTCTGGGAAGTGTGTAACTAAAGGAAAGCTGAAGGGAGACTTCCCTAGGATCATCCCAAGGGGTGCTGTGTGGAAGGAGAAGTCAAGGATTAACCTAGAAGGGGTGGGGGAATATGTGCAAGGGTCACAGAATTCAATTCCAGAGAGATGTGGATGCATGAGGAACAGTGAGATGGGTATACAAAATTCTGAGAAGCCCATTTGTGACAAGAAGAGTGTATTTGAGGTGAGAGGGATATGGGATAAGGTGTGCAGGATTGGAAGATGCAAGCGACACAAAGACCACTGGAGATGCTGTAGATGCTGTAGACTCAATATACACACTTAGACTCTGAGAACTCTCAAACTCATGGAACACACACAGATAGTGACTCTAAAGGTGGGTGGTATATTTCTGACATTGTGGTGGAATTATATAGTATAAGGGATGTAGGTATGAGTCAGAGTAAGGTGGGGCAGAAAAACTAAAAGACTGGAAAATAAAGGAAAGGATGACAGATGTCAGTGAATTACAGATGCACATGAAATAGTCCAGCAAGTAGTAGATGAGAGTAAAAATGGGACAACAGTAAGGGGTATCTTCCAGGTACACATACAAGTGAGAGGTGAACCTGGTGAGAGGGGGAAGCACAGGAGGGCAGAGCATACTGGCATGAAGTCCAGCTTGCAGAATTTGGGGCAACAGGGGTAACTGGAGTTTTTTAGAGGGGACTGGCATGGATGAGTGGTGACATGGCTGGGTGGTGGTGCAGCTACTGAATTCTGGATGACTCGGGGAAAATGTGGAATTTCCAGATCAGCTTTATTGATGACTGGGTGACATGCTGAAGGTTGGGAGAAACTCCAAAGGCAACAGGGGTTGGTGTCAAGTCCAGGCCTACTCCAACCAACTCTGACACTAGCCAAGGTCTGGGGAGGGGTCTGGAAGCAAGTCTGACACAAAGGAACAGACCTCCAACTGGCAGAGTGTTGGCAGGAATGAAGTCCACCAAAGAAAAGGCAGAGCAGAGTGAGCGCATCAGGTTTAGCTCATGCACTACCCCCTTGCACAATCTCAGCCCTCATATTTCAGAGGTAGAGACCAGGTGGACAGTCAGAGGTAACTCTGACAGACAGAAGTCAGAGGCAGAAGGAGTAGGAACTAAGTTGATCTTCGTACTGGAGAACAGCAGAGTACAGTACATGCTTTTATACCACTATGGAGGTACAGTAACTAGAACTGGAACTGACATATGGAGACTCATAAATTTTCAAGCAAAACTTCCTAGATGATGAATGAAGGGAAGATGGAGGACATATGAGCAGGTAACACAGGACATCCTGAAAAGGAAACAGTCCAGGCACTGGACCATGCAGTGCACATGCTGTGGAGTACCTGACTGTGTGCTGTCAGGGAGAAGTCCGAAGGGTAGTCACATGACCCCTCAGAGAGTGGTCCACATGGTCCAGTAGGAGAGCAGTACAAGTCTGACAGCAGTCAGAGCAGAGATGGTTTGTAAACAACAGAGGGCAGGCAGAGTTGGTGCAGAGTGAGTAAATGACTGGTGGAAAGGGGTGTGGAGTGAGTGAGGACCCAGGATAAACACATGGTCATGACAGTTGGGAGAAAACATGAGGTCATGAGTGGGAAAAATTCCAAAATGGGTTTGTCACAGAGGCTTGTGGAATGTAGTGACAGATTCCTGTTCCAGCCTCAGGGAGTATATGGCTCCCTACACCTCCCAGGGACTTCAAAAGCTGACCATCCTTGGTCAGACCAAACTGAGATGTGACAGAGATGAGCATGGAATCATGGCAGGTGTTAGTAACAATGATGGCATGTGGTTGGAATTCTGCCTCATGCAGAGTGGAATTCCACATTGTATGAGATGGCCCTGCAGAATTTAAACTCACCCAGAAGGTGGCTCACTGCTTGTCAAACTCCCCCAACAACACTCTCACTCACATATCCTGCTCCCAACATCTCATCCACTTGTCAACATGCAAACTTACTCAATTCATGATGCTTGACTGGTATTCTCCATGGAGGCCCAGGCCATAGCAGCACTCACAAGGGTGTTGAAACACACAGGTAGGATGACCTGATCTGTACCACAGCCAGAGGAGAGGCTGGAAATTATCCACAAGTGGGTAGATGAGTGGGACACAACCTGGGTGAGTAGACAGTCATGTGGGCATGTCAGGGATATGACAGAAACTCCACAGGCTACTGTGTACTCATGGTGAAAGTACATAGATGAGCACAAGATTGTCATGCCTGACCTTAATGGCCACTGCCTCATGGAACTGTCAAGCAGTTGGTGATTGAGGACAATGTCATGGTCACAGGAGCCATAGTGATTGTGGACCTTTGATGACCCAAGGGCCAAAGGCAGTTTGATGTCAAGGATCTCTTTGAGGACTACCAGGAGAGGGTCAAAGAAAGGGCATGACTAGAGGCAAAGAGGCTGGCCCAGGAGCCCATGGCGTGTACTCAGCCCAAGTCAGGCAGAGGGAGGGCCAGGTGATGCTGAGGCAGGGGGGCCATCTAGAGGAGCTATGTATGCATGTGACTGGGGTGGGCTCTGGTAGTGCAAGCAAGGGAAAAGGGAAGGAGAAGGTACATTCAATGTCCATGACATCCCTGAGTGCAAGTACTGACTTCAACAGAAATTCTGCAAGCCACCAATGAGGAGGACAAGCTTGCTGATGACATCAACAATGATGAGGACAATGGTGAAGGTGAACCCACTCATTCTGTAAAGGGACCTCACACAGTGGAGACTATGGGCCTTGTGAGGCATGTGCCCAAGCAGACCTTGTGTGTGTTGGGGAGCCAGAGTGGTCCTGCAAATTGTGCAGGAATGTGAAGCACAAGTGCTTGCACACTTGTGGAGCAGGGAGAAAGGTGAGTACTGTACAGGTTTAATTCCACAAGGGAACAAGTTAACACCACCTTCAGCGAAAGAACTCCAGCACCATTGGAATGGCAGGACTGTTGCACAAACAAGTCAAATCAACTACAACCCTGACAGTGGCCCCAGCAGGACCTGTGACCAGACCCTTGAGGAAGCTCACTCTGAAAATTCTGGCTTGAAAGCAACAACCTGAGCTGACCCCCACATGCTTGCCTTCCCCAGATCTGACCCCTTCCCCTCACAATCCTTTGCCAATCCCCTGTCCCTTCTTCCATGGGGCTACTCCAATGCCCAGGCCTTTGTTCAAAGCCTCTTCACCCCTTGTCAATGAGCCTCAAGCATCACTCCCCATCAACAAACTGCAAGTTGAGATCAAACTGTTTTTTGCAACTGTGACCAGCTTACTGAACAAACCTGGAGACATCAAAGTGCTGGTCCAGAGCAACACATCATTGGTCACAGAAACTCTGGAGGTCAAAAACCCACATGAGTGGTTGACAGCAAACTTTGTTGAGTGTCTGTGAGTGCTCAAGGCAAGTGCCAAGGATGAGGAATTCAAGCTGGAGCAGGTCTACCAGCTGCTGGAGATGTTGGTGAGGTGGGTGACACATTGGATTGAGACTGCATGGGCTAGACAGGAGGAGTTGCAAAGGTTGAAGGACAAACTCCAGGACCTGTAAACAGTGTACTTGTGTCTGTGGAATTTTTTGTACTTGTATGTTCTGAAATGATAAGAGTCTTTCATGCATCAGTATTAGTTCTACAGTAAGAAAAGTAAGACTTCTGAAGGAAGAAGTGTTGCAGAATTCATTTTATTTTATTGTATTTTGACTGTTTCTTGTGAGCAGTGTGGATTTTATATATGAGATGAAACAGGTATCAATAAAAGGAAGAAGGGGAAAGAAATGAAAGGAGGTAAAGAGAAGGATGGACTACTCATCTGACTCACCCAAAGGGACACCAGCAAGTGTAGGGTCTGGGAATGAATCATCTTCAAGGCAATCTGGGTCTTGTGTGGAAGCACCAGTCAGCTGGGCAACTTCAATATGAGTGTTATTCTGTGGGAAATAGGGGTATAGGTGAAAGGCAGCAAAGTGGAATTTTGAGATGGCACCATCTAATTCTGCAAGTATGTATGAGCTGCCTTTAGTGCATCTGATGATGATCATAGGTCCTAGGTAGCATGGTTTGGTTTTCCAGTCGAGTTCTAGCTCAATGCATGAATTTTGTATGAGGATGAGTGACCCTGGTTCAAAGTTAAAGTCTTTGATAGAATGTGCAAAATGATCAATGAATTCCTTGGCTGACATGAAGTAGGATTTTAGGACCAGATCATGAATGCGAGTGAGGTCCTCCAGGCATTTCTGGAGTTGGCAAGCATGGTGAGCGATGAGATCTGTGGTTGAGTAAAATTCTGCTTCAGATGGGGCTAAAAATGTTGCTTTGACCAGATAAAAAGGGAGTCTGGGTTTGACACCATGAGCCATATAGAATGGAGAAAACCTGGTTGTCTTGTGGACTGTAACCCTCTCTGCCCAAAATACTGCAGGAGCAATTTCTGACCACCTCGACACTTCCCCACTACAACTTTTTACTAGCACCTCTCTTACATTGAAATGCCATTGTTCAACAACTCCATTAGCCTGCAAGTTATAAGGGGAGATGCATATGTGATGAATTCCAAAGGTCTTGGAGAGCCAGTTGAGAGTGAGGATGTATGGTCCCCCATTATCTGTGGCAATCTCTGCAACAGTACCCCAACAGCACAAAATCTGTTCAAAGATGAACTTTCCAATGGACTTGCCTGTCTCTGCATGAAGCATAGCCCATTCAGGGTAACTGGTGAGCAAACAGCAGGCTTGGGTGATGTAGCAAAAGCCATTCAACTTTGGCATTACATAAGAACATGCCCATGTATGCCTTGTAGAATAGGGGTTTGGGAATGGCAATGACTGGCAGAATATGAATGCGATCCAAATGGTGGATCTGGCACTTGTGGCATGATTTAACATACCAATGGATGTCCTGCTCTAGCATGGGCCACCAAAAGCAAGTCAGCAAATGCATGTGGGTCAAGAAGATACCCTTGTGCCCCAGGTCATCATGGGCCTGGTGGAGAATTCCAAGGTGTTTGTGTGGGGGTACCACTAGTTGATGCCATCCCTGTGGATCCTTCCTCCACAGTTCCCCTCCTTTCACAAAAAACCAAGTTGCAAGATGCACCAGGCTTTCCATTTCTGCCTCTTCCAACCCTTCTGGCATTTTCTTCATCTCCAAAAACTCCTTCACCACCCTCATCCTCTCCTCTCTCTGCTTCACTTTCTCTGACCTTGGAATTTTGGTCTTGAGGTTTTCCAGCATCAATTCTTCAGTGGTAAAGATACCTAGACTCTGTGACAGGGTGAGAGATGAGTCTGACACAATGCTTGGAATTTCCAAGGGGTAAGGTTGAGACTCAAAACACACTTCTCTATGATTCAAGAGCTCAACAGCAAAGGCCCCACACTCATCTGTCCAATCCTCATAGTCCTCATCTCCCTCCTCATCATCTTCTGCTCTTGGCCTCCTTGAAAGTCTGTCCAGTGCTGTGTGCTTGTGTGCTGGAACATGTACAAGCTTGAAGTCAAATAGGAGATCCAACAATTTATGGTCACATTAGGCTGTAGGTCAGGATTGTTAATCATCCCTTTGATATACCATGCATCCACCTTGACAACTGAATTCCACATGCTGAAGATATGAAGTTGGATGTCATGCAAAGCACAGAAAAGTCCAAATAGCTCTAGCTTAGCTTGGCTGTAGCAGTGTTCATGATCATTGAGGGTTATTGAGCCAAACCTAGCAGGATAGCATTTTCCATCTTCCCCCTCCTGCATGAGGAGGTACCCAACAGTGATGTTAGAGGTGTCAACTGCTAAGATGACTTTCCCTTCCAAACTATAGTCAATAGTTCACAATGCAGGGGACAAGATGATTGCTCAGTGGAGGTACTCCATCACATCCCTATGTTCATCATGGAATTTGAAGGGGACATCCTTCTTGGTCAGCTCAATGAGGGGACAGGCATGTTTGGTGAAGTCTTTGATGAAGATCCTGCAGTATGAGCAGAGACCTAAAAATCTGCACACTTCAGTAACATTTGTGCAGTAAGCCCAATCTTTAATCCTTTGGACTTTAGTTTTGTCCAGAATCCTACCCTCAAATGACACCTTATGCCCAACCACTATGATGGACAGCACAGCAATGACACATTTCTTTGCTGACACAGTGGCTCCTGCATGATGCAGATGGTGTAAGACTCAGTTGACATTCTGCAGGTGCTCCCAGATGAAGTGTCTAATTCCAGAATTCTGTGGAATCATTTCATAGGTCCTGTCTGGATTTTGGTAGCAGGATATGGGGCCTTTAATAGGACAGTTGTCGATAAACAGAATGGTGACTTCTGGAATTTCATCCTTTAAAATCCAACAGACATCTCTGTGGAAAATCTGGACAGCATTCATGTAGCCCATAGGAAGTTTGGTGAGTTGGAGGGTACCAATAGGAGATTGAAAGGTAGTGAGGTCGCAGTAATCATCATGTATGGTGTGATGATCATATCTGACCATAAGATCTAAAATTCCATAGACCAAATGGCAAGTGAAGGCTTCAGTGATCAAATCAATGAAGACGGGAACAGCTGAGTCCTGGATAGAAATGGTGTTTAGAGGTTGTAAGTCATGGACAAGGCACAGAGATTTTCTGTCCTTCTTGACTACACAGAACCATTTTGAGTGATAGGATGAAGTAGATGGTTCATAAACCCCTGCAGAAATCTTTTCTTTGATGATGTTGATGACTTCATGGAAAATAGCAGGAGGAATGGGAATATTTTGCTCAACCCAAGGCTTATGGGCTAGCATAGGTATCTTCAGGGGTTGGAACATGTCCTCTTGAAAGGTCCCTCTTTCCAAAGCATCCCAAGCAAAGGCATCCTCTTGCTCTCTGACCAACCATTGCACTAGGTCTAATTCCATAGGCCAAAGGAACCTTGCCAGCTCCAGATTGAGCTCATCAGCTCTTTCCTGAGTAAACCTGGAACCTGGAATGAACAGAGGGGGATGAATAGGTAAGACAGGTAGGTCTGTGAGTGGGTCTTCAGCCTCCTGATGCTCTACCTGGAATTCCACTGGCATCAACATCAGTACCAGCCTCACCTTCCTTGCTACAGGTTTGTACTTCAAGACATGATAAATGGGGTCAAACTGATAAGTAGAATGTAAGGTGGAGATTGTCAGTGGAGAAATGGTAGTAGCAGTCACAAATAAGAAAGGATCAGTCAGAGAAACAGAACTAGTATCAAAGGGATCAACAGGGAGCATACTGTTGCCTCATAAATTGTAGATAAACACTGCAGTGGAATTAGTAGCAGAGTCGGTGGGTGAAAGAGAGGTAGACTTCAAAGGGTATAAGGGCAGATCAGAAACATAAGGAGAACACATGGAGAAAGTGCAGTCCTGGTCTCCTTGTAGCTTGTACAAGGCCTTGACCAATATTAAAAACCCTGTTCAGGTGGATTCATGTGGCAACACATTTGTTTTCGCATGAAGAAGTCTTCTTCATCTTTGGAATTTATGAATTGTGGAAGGCATTGTAGTCTGTTGTGAGGACATGTTGGAATTAAAACCTGTTTCCCAGAATTATGGTCATGGATTTCTAGAGACTGTTCTCCATCAGGGAAATCATGAAGGATGCTGGAGAGTAGGCAGCAGAAGGGTCAACTGAGCAGTAAGTTGAAAGGCATGCAATCAATGACTTGGATTTGTAGATGGGCCTCAATGTTTCCTATGTGCAAGGTGGCATTCTCTATGACCCCAAGGGTGCTTTCTTTGGATTGGTTAGCAGCCTCCAGGGTCATGGTCATTGTCAAGTCTGGGCCTACTCCAACCAACTCTGATGCTTGGCAAGGTCTGGGGAGAGGTTTGGAAGCAAGTTCAACACAAAAGAAATGAACTCCAACTGGTGGAGTGATGGCAGGAACACAGTCTGCTGAAGAAATGGCAGAGCAGAATGAGGGTGTCAGGTTTAGCTCATGTGCTACCCCCTTGCATGATCTCAGCCCTCATATTTCAGAGGTAGAGACCAGATGGACAGTCAGAGGCAACTCTGACAGACAGAAGATGGAGACAGAAGGAGTAGGAACTAAGTTGATATGTGTACTGAAGAACAGCAGAGTATGATATATGTTTTTATACTGCTATGGAGGTACAGTAACTGGAATTGGAACTGACATATGGAGACTCATAAAATTTCAAGTAAAACTTCCTAGACAATAAATGAAGGGTAGACAGAGGACATACAAATGGGTAACACAGAACATCCCAAAAAGGGAACAGTCCAGGCACTGGACCATGCAGTGTGTGTGCTGCAGAGTACCTGACTGTGCACTGTCCAGGAGAAGTCTGAAGGGTAGTCACATGACTCCTCAGAGAATGGTCCATGTGGTCCAGTAGGAGAGCAGTACAAGTCTGACAGCAGTCAGAGCAGAGATGACTTGTAATGTCAGGAGGTGGGTGGAGTTCATGTGGAGTGGGTGAATGACTGGTGGAAAGGGGTGCAGAGTGAGTGAGGACCTAGGATGAACACATGGTCATGATAGTGCCCCCCCCATAGGGCCTGAACCCCTGAAGGCCACATGTATGGAACAAGATCAACACAAGTTGATCATTTTGAAATTGTTTTGATGCCTCGAGGACAACAGTTTAGCCACAGCAGAGCTCTGTTGGAGTTTGAAGAACTGCTTAAAAAACACATGTTAGGGTACTGAACCTTCATCCTTTCCCCCCATCATCATGTCCTCCCAGTGCCAGAGCAAAACCCCCCCAGCCAACCTCTGGCCATGTCCATATCTATTCCCAAGTCATGGATGAAGAACTGGTCATCCTGATCAATGACTCCACCAACACTGAGTGGGAGAAGTCCATGGAGAAGGTGTGCTGATGAGAGGAGACCAAGTGGAGGGAGAGAGAGTGCAAGGCAGAGCACAAGGCCAAGCATGAGGAGGCCAGGAGGCAGAAGGTGGAGGCAGAGCAGTTGGAGGCAGAGTGTAGGAAAAGAGTGGAGGAGGAAGAGGAGGCTTGAAGGAAGAAGGTGGCAGAGGAGGAGGCAGAAAGGCAGAGGCAGAGGGCCCAGGCCAGGCAGGATGAGGCCACACAAAGGTGAGTGGCAGAACACTGTGAGTCTGGTGGAGCTGACTTGCAATTTTATTTTCTTAGACTATGTGGCACAGTATACAACATTAACACTGCCCAGAGGGTCCCTGGGACCTCTGTGGTGGTCACCATGACCAGGCAGCCCCCCTGCACTTGCTGTGTAGTGAGCCTGACAGCAGGGCAGTGCAAGCCAGGACAAGGCAAGACCAGGGCCTGTGTGCCCTGTCACAAGAAAAAGAAGGTATGTAGCTAGACAAGGGAGGACATGGTGGCAGGACCATCATGGAAGAGAGCAGGGACAGGAAGCTCCTGAGGGGAGAAGAAGAAGAGGCTGTGAGGGAGGGGGAAGGAGAGAGTGATGGAGACAGAAGAGGTGGACAATGAGTGGGAGGCAGGCAGAGAGGAAGACAAACCAGCAACCCCACTCAAGGGTCCCTCAGGCATGGGAGTCCACATGTGGTGGGCAGAGTGGGAGTGGGAGCAGCAGTTGCAGACCATGGAGAGGCAGGCCAAAGCACATGAGACTGCTGTGCTGGCCTTTGAGAGGATGGCAGAGGCAGTGGAGCAGATGGTGGCAGCTGCAGAGCAGACAGCTGATGAGTGGGCGCTGTACTGTGCCTGGGCAGAGTGGGTGGAGATAAGGAAGAGGGAGGATGTGTGTGAGGCCAGGATGGCTGCACCCAAGTGTGCAGGCAGCAGTTGGAAGAGGCCTCAGTTGGAGGTGGTGGAGGACCAGCATGAGGAGGCTGATGAAGGTGTGGAGGGGGATAACAAGGAAGAGGGAGAAGTTGGAGGAGAGCAGGATGGCAGAGAAGAACAGGAGGGTGGCAGAGAACAAGTGATGGAAGAGTAGGGTAGTTTTCTTTTTTTTCTTTTTTTTTTTGTTTCTAGTTTGTATATTTTTGTACTACTATGAAATACACTTGTGACCTTGTTTGTGATTCTGAGAAGTGAAATGGATAAGCAGAGAAGATTCTAAAGTACTTAAGGCAATTCAGTAAGGGGTAGAGTTGGCCTGTGGAGGAAGGTTATGTGGGTGGAGTACTATGGCAGAGGTTGATACAGGCCAGATTTGTGCAGATAGCATTCGTGGAAAGTAGAGACTATGTTGGAAGCATGATCTAGCTCAGTTGCAAGCAACCAAGATGTTTCTTCATTGGTGTTCTCATAATCAGCCCAGCAGACTAGATACAAGAGTTGACAGTGGCAGCAATGGTGGTCCACCTTAGAGTCAAGTATCTCCAACACTTTGTATGCAAGGTCACCATTGACATCCACTGGTGGAGGCAGAGGTTGTTGTCAGTTTGGGAAAGGGTTAGCCACTGCAGCTTCCAGTTGTGAGACATGGAAGACCAGATATACTGAGCACACAGAGTCAGGGAGCTTAAGGGTGACAGAGTGTGTACCTGGCCTGGCCAAGATGGTGAATGGACCTAAGTACCTTTCAGAGAGTTTTTCCAAAGGATGAGTGGAGCAGAAGCACTTGGCTTTGACATCGGCCTGTTCTCCAACCTTGAACTCAGGCAGAGGTATGCATTTGGCATCTGCTGGACCCTGGTAGCACTGCTGAGTGGTGGACATTTCAGAGTGGAGGAAGTCATGAAGGGTGGAGAGCTTGACAATGTAATTGTGAGCCCAGGGAGAGGTGAAGTCTTGGTCAGGGACCACAGACAGGTTTGGATGGTGTCTGTCATAGCCATGTCTCGACCCCAGCCGGACTCGGCCTCGCACTCACTTAGTCCGGCATCGGCCTCGCCTGTTCGCTATCCCCAGATGTCCTAGCGCGGTAGACACTGCTTTGCAGTGTCTGTCATTTCAGTTAAGTCCTGTCCCCGGTCCTGTCCCCGGTCCACCTGTCCCGGTCTCCGATACCTTAGTCATACGATAGTAATCCTTGTCTTACCAATCGTCTTAGCAATCCTTGCGAGACCGGCATTACCGGTCTCCGTACTATAGTTGTTTCTAGTATATAAGCTTGTAGATACTCAGCCTGTACTCCTTAGTCTGAAATCAACTAAGTTACTCCTGATAACCCCGTCTCGGCCTCGGACTCAGACTGAGACCCATGCAAGGGAATAGCGCTGTATCCTCAGTCGCTAAGTCCAACCAGTCCACCCATCTGTACCTTCGCCTTTACCCCTGACTCCGATCCTTCGGCCTCACGCCCGCTTCGGTCTCTGGTCCGGTCTCAACCCGGACAATCCTCGTACTTGACAGTATTTCAGACTCACCACTTGTGTGGGTCTAGTACATCATGGCAACCAAGACTCGTTTCCAACCTCCCCGTGGCCGCTCTGCCACTAATCCCGACTCTGCCTCAGCCAGTGGGGCTCGCCGCGAAACAGCTCTAGCTGCGTTGGGCACCACTAGGCGCTCCCCAGATCCCGTTAGTCCCTTCAGGGGCTTTTCAGCCCGCACCTCTAATACCCCCACCCCACGTCGTCCCACTGCTCCCATCCCCGAGGGTGACCCCGGCGATGATGGGCCGGGCGACGATGATGACAACAATCCAGACAATGATGACCCCGGCAATGGTCCTGGTGATGAGGACCTGGAAGATAATGATCCGGAAGACGATCCGGACTTCCCGGACCTGGACACCGAACCCGCGGTCGCGGTCTTCGACAGTCTCGTGAAGGCCATCAAGCTGTTGGCTCGCAATACCCGTACTAGTCCTGAGTCCTCAAGCAGGACCAAGTTACGCGAGCCCGACACCTTTGACGGCACCGACCCAAAGAAACTTCGCGCTTTCTTCATCCAGTGTGAACTCAATTTCCAAGACCGTCCCCGGGCTTTTAGGACCGACCGCGCCAAGGTCATCTTCGCCCAATCATACCTCAAGGGTATGGCTCTTGAGTGGTTCGAGCCGGACTTGCTCGGGCTTGACGACCCCGAGGACCGGCCTCTCTGGATGGACTCCTGGAGGGAGTTCGTCCTAGAGTTGCAAACCACCTTCGGCCCCCATGACCCGGTTGCCGACGCCGAGAGTCAACTCGACCACTTGCACATGAAAGATAGCCAGCGCATCAATAAATACGTAGTCGACTTCAATCGGCTTGCTTCGCAAGTCCGAGGCTACGGAGATGGTGCGCTGCGCCACCATTTCTATTCCGGACTCCCAGACCGGATTAAGGACGAAGTTTGTCGAGTTGGCAAACCCCGGACACTTCACGAGCTCCGCCACCTCGCCCAGGAGATAGATGTGCGCTATTGGGAGCGCAAGGAGGAAGTCCAGCGGGCGAGTAAGCACCAAGGCTCGTCCAACTCTAGTAACAACAAGTCCAGCGGCTCCGGCAACAATAACCAGTCCAAGACCGGTCAAGAGAAGACCAAGACCGGCAACAACAACAACAACACGGGTTCTACCCCTAAGCCGGCTTCATCGAAGCCGGGCAACAATAGTAACAATTCATCTAAGCCCGAGCCTAGCAAACTCGGCAAAGATGGAAAGCTTACCCCGGAAGAACGCAAGCGTCGCCTAGACGGAAACCTCTGCATGTTCTGCGGAGGGTCCGGTCACTTCGCTGACAAATGCGCCAAGAAAGCCGGAAAGGCCAAGGCTCGCGCTGTGGCCACCACCGAGGCCGCACCGGCCTCGGGCTCAGGTTCTACCCCCGAGACAAAAAAATAGGTAGTGGCTCCCAGGACTCCGCACAATCTGGGAGCTGCGTTGACTCCGGTTGTGCAAACTTGGAGGCTCGTCTCAACGCGTCCGCTCTTTCCAGCCCGAATTCTTTAACCCCCTATGTCACATTAGAAAACCCAGATTTACCTCGGCTTCGTACTTTAGTGGACTCCGGTTCCACTCACTGTTTCATAGATAATCATTTTGCTAATCAACATTCATTTACCCCTTACTCGGTCTCACCAATCCGACTCCGGCTTTTCGATGGAACGTCCACCTTCACCATAACCCAAGCAGTAGATGTCAATATTCGCTTCGCGTCCGGCGATGTCACCCCGGTAACCCTGTTCTTAGCCCCATTGGATTCTGAGTGTAAGATAGTCCTCGGACATGACTGGCTCACCCGCTACAATCCGTTGATTGATTGGGTACTGAGCAGTCTAACATTCCAGACTCCTACACAAGGAATGCCAACCCCGTCGACACCCCCTGTAAGCCCGGTCACCACCGGCCTTCCTGACTCCGGTCCTAGTGACCAACCCGGCCTTGCGCCATCTGTACCGGTCTCCGACTCCCCGGCTCGCACTCCCCTGAAGGCCCCTCTCGTTTCTCTAATCAATGCAGCCGCCTTTGTGCGCGCCTGCAAACTAGAAGGGTCCGTCCAATTCCAACTTCAGCTCCGCCCCTCGGACTCAGCTCAAGCCTGATCGGCCTCGGCTTCCCCTTCTCCGGCCTTACCCAATGTACCGGAAGAGTACCACGATTTTGCTGATGTATTCAGCAAGGCCAAGGCCTCGGCACTCCCACCTCACCGGGAGTATGACCTGAAGATAGAGCTCGAAGAAGGAACAACCCCGCCCCTCGGCACAATCTACTCGCTGTCCCCGGTTGAGCTCCAAGCTCTCCGGACTTTCATCGACGAAAACCTTACTACCGGATTCATTCGGCCTACTTCCTCCCCTTATGCTGCACCGGTCCTCTTTGTCAAAAAGAAGGACGGCTCCCTCCAGCTTTGCGTAGACTTCCGCAGCCTCAACAAAATCACTAAGAAGGACCGATACCCGCTACCGCTCATCTCCGACCTCTTGGATTCACCAAGCCGAGCCAAGATCTATACAAAAATTGATCTTCGGCATGCCTACCGTCTCGTCCGGATTGCCCCGGGCGATGAATGGAAGACTGCATTCTGGACTCGGTATGGATCTTATGAGTGGTTAGTGATGCCCTTCGGCCTCACCAATGCCCCGGCCGCCTTCCAACGCTTCGTCAACACTATCTTTGCGGATATGTTGGATGTCTGCGTGGTTGTCTACCTAGATGACATCCTGATCTACTCCGGAGATAAGGAGTCTCATAAGCAGCATGTCCGAGAAGTCCTCCGCCAGCTTCGGCTTCACGGCCTTTATGCGAAGCCGGAGAAGTGTGAGTTCCACTCGGACTCGGTCGAATACCTCGGATTCCACCTCTCCCCTGCTGGCCTCACGATGTCGAAGGAAAAAGTCCAGACCATCTGCGACTGGCCTGAGCCTCGCAAGGTCAAAGACATACAGTCCTTCCTCGGCTTCGCCAACTTCTACCGCCGGTTTATCTTTAACTACTCGGACATCGTCGTACCACTGACTCGGCTTACCCGCAAGGGGGCTCCTTGGAACTTCTCTGAGGAGTGCCGCCGGTCTTTCAATAACCTCAAGGCCGCCTTCACCACTGCGCCGGTCTTAACCCATTTCATCCCTGGGGTCCCTATCACCGTCGAGACCGATGCATCGGACTATGCCATCGCCGGCATCCTTTCTATCACCTGCGGCGACGGCCAGATACATCCGGTCGCATTCTACTCCCGGACCCTGATGGCCCCGGAATTGAATTATGACACCCACGACAAAGAATTGCTTGCTATTTTCGAAGCATTCTGGACCTGGTGCCATTACCTTGAGGGCTCGGCCTCACCGGTCGACGTTGTTACCGACCACAAGAACCTCGAGTACTTCTCCACCTCTAAAGTACTCACCCGCCGCCAAGCTCGCTGGTCAGAATTCCTGTCTCAATTCAATATGATCATCAGATTCAGACCCGGTAAGCTCGGGGCTAAGCCCGACGCCCTAACTAGACGATGGGACGTCTACCCCAAAGAGGGGGATAGTGGCTATGCCCGAGTGAACCCACAAAACCTGAGACCGGTCTTCACCCAAGAGCAACTAGCGGTCTCCCTTCGCGCCACATACCTTGAGTACCCGGTCTTACGAGCAGTCGCACTGATGGATATAGAGAAACTTCATAATGACATCCTGACCGCACTGCCGGACGACCCGGTCTCACAAATCCGCCTGTCCGACATGTCTGATCCCCGGTGGTCAGTAGATGACGCCGGCTTCCTTCGTCTTGATGGAAGGATCTACGTGCCGGACTCAAATGATCTCCGTCTTAGGGTCTTGCGGCTTAAGCATGACCACCCTCTATCTGGCCACTTTGGCCAAAACCGAACCCTAGAACTCATTCAGCGTGAATATACCTGGCCCAGCCTCAGGACCTTCGTCAAGGACTATGTCCGGTCTTGCACGGCCTGTGCTCGGGCTAAGGTTCCCCGCCATCGGCCCTACGGCCTCCTCAAACAACTTCCGGTGCCGGAGAAACCGTGGAACTCCATCTCTATGGATTTCATCGAGCAGCTTCCGGCCTCAACCGGCTTCACGGCCATCCTCGTGGTAGTTGACCGGCTTTCCAAGCAGGCCATATTCATCCCCACCCACGACACTATCACGGCCCCAGAACTCGCCAAACTATTCCTACTCCATGTCTTTTCGAAGCACGGAGTACCGGCCCATGTAACCTCAGACCGAGGCTCGGAGTTCGTCTCCCACTTCTTCTGGTCACTCGGTAAGGCCCTAGATATGCGCTTACATTTCACCTCCTGCTACCACCCCGAAGGTGATGGCCAGACCGAGCGGACTAACCAAACTCTCGAGCAATACCTCCGAGTATACTGCAACTACCAGCAGGATAATTGGGCCGACCTACTACCTTTGGCCGAGTTCGCTTACAACAATGCCCCTAGCGCTACTACCGGTGTTTCACCCTTCTTCGCTAACAAGGGCTACCATCCTAATATCTCGGTGTACCCGGAGCGTGATCTTACCTCCGCCCAGGCTCGCGATTATGCAGTCGACCTAGACTCACTGCACCAGTTCCTACGTGAGGAGATGACCCTCGCACAACAGCGCTACCAAGGACTGGCCGATGCTAAACGCATGCCGGCTCTGGACTTCAAAGTTGGCGACCAGGTATATGTCAAAGCCAAGTACTTCCGGTCTACCCGGCCTTCCAAGAAGCTCTCGGAAAAAAATCTTGGACCGTACCCGGTCATAGCTCAGGCCGGTACCCACTCGTTCACACTGCGCCTGCCGGACTCAATGCGCGCAGTACATCCGGTCTTCCACGTCTCCCAACTCGAACCGGCCGTCCCTAATACCATCCCGAACCGGACTCAGCCACCGCCCCCACCAGTCGAGGTCGACGGTGAACTAGAGTTCGAGGTAGCGGAAATCCTCGACTCTAAGGTCGACCGGCGTCGCCGGTGTTGGCTTCAATACTTAGTCCGGTGGACCGGCTACGAAGGGACAGATGAAGAAACTACTTGGGTACTCGCCACTGAACTAGACAACGCCTCTGAACTCATACAAGAGTTTCATTCCCGCTACCCTAATAAACCCAGCCCCTTCCAGTGAAGGTCCGGCTTCGACCGGCCTCGCTGTTCTGTTTCCGTCTCTGTTTTTCTATCAGTATCTAGTGTTCCTTTGATCCTTTACTTACTTTGTTTTCTTTTTCTTGCTTGTTCTCACTTACTATACAAAACCGGAACCGGACACCGGACACCGGACACATGACATTCGCGGAGGAAACGACAAAAACACTACGCTACGAGCCTACTCGGCCTCGGCCATACTCTCATCCTCCCCCTCGGACTCCTCTTCATCCTCGCCGTGGGCCTTTAACCACTCTGCTTCTTCGCGCATCTCCTCGGAGTCAAGCTCAGACGAGCCTGAGTCCGAGGGAGAGACCGCCATACCGAAGCCGTACGACTCATCGAGCATGGCCTCGAGTGCGTCGGCGATCCGGCCTGAGTTTTCGATCGCGGTCTTGTGAAGTTCGAAGAGGCTGGCCAGGTTGTTGGCAATCAGCCCCGTGGCCTCGATCAGTCGCTCGAGCTTGTTTTCCAAACCCAAGTACCTTTCAGCACCGGCCTCCCTCAGCCCGCTCCCTCCGGCTTCAGGCTCGTCGACCTCCAGCACCTCGATCGGTTTCGACTTCGCCCGCTTCTTTTGGCTCGGCCCGGGCTCTGGCGTCTCTTCGTTGGCCTTCCGTTTCTTCCCTTTGTCGGCCTTGGCCTTAGGACCGGCCTCGGCGTCCTTCCCGTCTCCAGGCCACCGGCACTTGCCCTTCGACTGGTTGCACCGGATGCAGGTGACTCATTTCTTGTTGCCGTCTACGAGGAACTCGCAGACAGCCTGCACCCGGGTGCAACGAGTACAGCTAGAGGATGTTAGACGAAGAAAGCGCGGGTGTTAAGAAAAAATACTCACCCAGGGTCCATTACCACCCTCTTAACTTCGCCCCCAGCCTCACCACTAGTACCGGCCTCATCACCTTTGCCG
The DNA here is from genome assembly GCA_024663395.1 of Pisolithus tinctorius. Lineage (NCBI taxonomy): Eukaryota > Fungi > Basidiomycota > Agaricomycetes > Boletales > Pisolithaceae > Pisolithus > Pisolithus tinctorius. The sequence goes on along the minus strand of JANFAH010000027.1, from coordinate 661,908 downwards.
GCCCCAGCCTTACGCTTATGCTCGGCCTCCCGTTTCTCCTCTTCTTCGCGTGCTTTCTTCTCCTCGGCCTCCCTCTCTGCTCTCTCAGCCTCAGCCCTCTCCCGCGCTGCCCTCTCGGCTTCGGCCTGCTCCCTTGCCGCCCTTTCGGCCTTAAGCCACGCCTGCTCTTCGCGCCGGGCTTGTTCAGCCGCCTTTCTCCTCTTCCTCTCCTTGGCCTTCGCCCTCATCGTCTCCTCCTCGTCGTCGGTGTCGTACCGAATGGCGTCGTCCGACACCTGGGTCCAATCGACGACGACCCAGCCTTCGTCGTTCTTGTCTGTCGCGGTGATCGGCCTTGATTCAGACATGATGGTTAGGATGAGAAAGAAAGACACAAAGGGCTTAGCGAGCCACAAGTATCATTTTTTCAAACTCAGTTGATTTTCGGACTCAGCCTACCGCGCTCGCAGGGGTCTCATGGGTTCGACCCCTAAGAGGGGGATACTGTCATAGCCATGTCTCGACCCCGGCCGGACTCGGCCTCGCACTCACTTAGTCCGGCATCGGCCTCGCCTGTTCGCTATCCCCAGATGTCCTAGCGCGGTAGACACTGCTTTGCAGTGTCTGTCATTTCGGTTAAGTCCTGTCCCCGGTCCTGTCCCCGGTCCACCTGTCCCGGTCTCCGATACCTTAGTCATACGATAGTAATCCTTGTCTTACCAATCGTCTTAGCAATCCTTGCGAGACCGGCATTACCGGTCTCCGTACTATAGTTGTTTCTAGTATATAAGCTTGTAGATACTCGGCCTGTACTCCTTAGTCTGAAATCAACTAAGTTACTCCTGATAACCCCGTCTCGGCCTCGGACTCGGACTGAGACCCACGCAAGGGAATAGCGCTGTATCCTCAGTCGCTAAGTCCAACCAGTCCACCCATCTGTACCTTCGCCTTTACCCCTGACTCCGATCCTTCGGCCTCGCGCCCGCTTCGGTCTCTGGTCCGGTCTCAACCCGGACAATCCTCGTACTTGACAGTGTCCCTTGTTAGCAAAGAAGGGAGAAACTCCAGTAGTCACACTTGGTGGGTTGTTGAAAGCAAACTCTGCTAGGGGTAAGAACTCAAACTTCCCTGACCCATTTGTGGCTATCTGTGAGATTGAGTGCCTTGCACCAAAGCAAGGGGTCCTCCAAGACAACAGCCCACCATCTCCCACAGACTTGGCTCAGCACCCTCAGAATGGTGCTATCCTTCATTCCTACTGCATGCTTGAATATCAGGAGGAGAACATCATGCAGGAGGCATGCAGCAATTGCGAACATGTTGCATTGATGGCTTATTTGGAGTATTGCGAGCCTCAGAAATGTATGGATATAGTCCAGTTCAACCACATTCGCCAACAAGACTGTTTGCAGAAGCTCATCCGGCAGTGACATGGGTGGCACTTCATGCAGTTGACTATCATCAATAGAATTAGTCATGGACATACTCTAATGAACGATCATGAGATTCCACTCAGTGGCAACAGTTTCTCATCACTTACAGTGAACAAAGTTAGACTTAGGAAGAGTGGCTCTAAGGTTGGGAGGTGAACCAGAATCAAGAGGTGAAGCCATGTGATGAAGTGTTTGAATGCCTTTCATGGTTGGAAGGACAAAGGAGGCGATTTGCCTACTTAATCGTGGGATTCGTTCACTGTTGGGAACATGTCTTAAGCATTCTAATTTTACAAGAGGTGTGCAGAACAAGATCTACCTACTAGTGCAGCATTTTCAAAGTATCACAGGTGAATTTGGCTTGGTGGTGGTAGATAGTCCTGTGATGTATTTCTTTCCATTCTCCTCTAGAGATAGATCCAGATCAGCAGTAAGCATGTAGATCCAAGATTATGAGCTATGCTAACTCGAAGGTTGCTCGAAGGTCGAAGCGTGCCATCTATGGTTGAGTGACTTGTGAAAACCCTGACTGGAGTCATGCATACTGATGTAGTATCATTGCTGGTGTGATTCACCTGGTGCCAGGCTACCCAACCAATGCTAGTGTCCACAGTTCGACTTGACACAACTTGAAGCACAGGTGAACTAGAAATATGGAGATCAGAGTGAGTTGTCCACAGATAAGCATCGCTTGCAACTGAAAAGACAACCAGCACCAGGACCGTGCAGGCAGTGCATCATGACCTGTTTGTATATCAATGATGGCTGAAGGACATCCTACCTGGCACCCACAACATTTTAAATGCAGGTCACAACATGTGGCAGATACACTCATTCTACCTGCGAGGCACCCTCCTGGTGTGGCTAAAGAGATGCAGTCCGCATGGATACGCAAAACCATTTCACAGCCAATAAGCAGTCCATAGTATAAAGAAGCCCACCAAATGCAGCTGTAGACACAAAACAGATGTAAACAAAATCATCAAACCACGAGTAGTATATAGGTAGCGAAAGTACAGTCAGAATGTCTCTCAATTGGGGTATCAGTAATTAGTACAAGCTAGGAATGACCACAGCGACATCCTGTAGTAGATATCACTGTCATGGCTCTTCTACAGGTCAAGTCTTGGAGGTTGATGCTGTGCCATGAGTGGATAACATGCTACCAAAATGTGTGAGCAGTAAATCCTTGGTGACTGCTGAGAATTCACACTTATGCATCTCATCAGCCATAGCCTTTCCCGCAATCTCCATGCATCCCTTGACATAGCTGACAGCATCTTGTCCAAACTTGGCCTGCATTCACAATCATGACCATACATCACAGTGACTGAAAAGAAAATACGTACAAGTCTCTCCTGCAAGATAACCTCGCCAGCATCCAGAGCCCGACGACTGTGAGTAACATCAGTAGGGGTTAACAATGATGTGTAGGGATACTCACATCTTCTTTTGCTCTTCGTCCACAACCTTTGCTAGTTCAAGGCAATCTTGAATGAATCTAAGCTTGACCCCAAAACCGACCTCCTCCTACAATAGAATTCAGCTACAGAGGTACAAAGACAAATGATAGATGTAGCACACCAGCAGTATGCCATTGTGTATGGCCCTTCGAATGTCAGGATAGATGAACTGATTCTATAAACAGTGGTCAGTGGTCAGTGGACATTTCAAAGGATTCTTATTGAATCCTCACAGTGTTTGCAAAAGGGTTGCCCTCTGCAGCATGAATGTGGGGGGCAGGAACACCAGCACAAGCACCGATGGCATTGCACAGATGGACTGGGGCTCTCGGTGTTGAGGGCAGACTGGACAAGTCTAAGAAAGTTTGGTTGGGGCCATGAGAGCGCAGGTTATATGGCGCATAGCACCTAATACCCTTGCAAGCCATGCCATGCATGATGGGAGACATTGCATATAGACAGAAGAGAATAGAGTGGTGAGGGCGCAGTGACACCTGGGGAAGGTCCATTTATAATTGGTAATCAATGGCACAAAGCATGCTTGCCTTTGTTCATCCTCTTTGTGCAGGTGAGATGACCCCAGGGTGGTGGAGTCCAGAAAGGTACCACACATTCTTGCACCAGCTGGAATGGCGATCATGACCCATGTGCCCTGACACATGCGATGAGGAAAATTTATCATGGCTCTCATTCTCAAGCACAGCATCTGCCCCCATCATCTCCCACCATATTCTCATCATCCTCCCCAACACCACCATCGATGCCCTGCTTCATTTGCTCCTCAGCCCCATGCAATTGGTCTTCGACAGTCTTCCATGCATCATAGGCAAGCCAAATCAATTGATATTCAAGAACATACTCCACCAATGGTAGCAATACACTGTCAGATTTGCTCCGCATTCCATCCTCACATCGCTGGGACCCACCACTCGCAGAATGCAGATGTCCTTGCGAATGTGTATCTTAATGCCTTGGTCAGTTAAGGAGCACAACAGCAGCATGGACTCTAAAATAAGGACAGGGTGGAACTGACACATGGGAGCCTTGTGAGTGCACAGTAATGCCTACAAATGAGAGATGAACCTTCCATCCCAGGGAACTGCTTTGTGGTGTAGACATAGAATGGTGCAGAGTAGATAGACTTGCAGTGACAAACAGTGCTGTTGCGACGAGGATGTTTGGAACGTGAGATTGTAAGTCAGTGAGGAGATGACATACAGATGACCTCGAAGAGATTGAGCTTAAGACAATGACTTCCTTCAGGCCGTATGCTAAGATCTGGAAATACAAAGAACACAGTGTCTCCATTTTGATTCTCGGTGTCCTTGAGGTGGCAAAGCGACGATACGACGCTCCATGTCAGACTCAAATGACCTGCAGCAGTCGATCACTTAATGACAAAATAACAGAGCAGTGAAATAGTCATACCGTACTTTTGATCCCCAGTGATATCTTGAGTAGGTAGTGTAGAAATATCTGTAGGCTACCTCAGTAGTGAACAAACTACTGAGGGAATACTAGTAGAGAATACTACAAGTATGTGCGCTTTTTGTGCTTATGTAAGCACACTAGCATCGCACCTAAGTACCAATAAACAGTGGCACTTTATGTTCCAACAGGTAGGGACACCATGTTTTGACATTCAGATGAGCATCAGTAGTGCCACGACCAAAGATATCTGTGGCAACAAGTATCCACTTTTCAGAGGCTTTGAAAGCCACATGAAAGTTGACACTTCAATATGATAAGAGGAAATATTTGCTGGCAATTGTCTGATTTCTACCATCCTTCCCATGCAAGGCCAGAATCAGTACTGATGGAGGGGAAGTTGTATGACACCAGCAACTTGTCCAACCTGACAGCATGTGTGTTTGACTTAAACAAAGATTGCAACCTCCATCCCATGTGAGAATAAACAGCTAGGGTACCAGCGATGCTGCCTGGGAAAAATGTTTTGTTATGATGGGAACAAACAGGCAGGGAAAGCTGGGGGTAGGCATTAGAGCTTGCAGGAGCTTGCAGGAGCTTGCATGCACATGTACAAGTCACCTGCTTACATAACCACTGCAGTGCTATTTTCAAAGTCCCCTGGTGGAGTCCAAGCCCTGGACAGTGCAATCACACCATGATCACTGACAATCACAAATCCTACAAAAATTGGCATGCCCAGACGAAGCCTTGGAAAGACGAAGAACCAGATCACTAAGCACACTGAATCGTACAAATCATATGACACAGCAATAGCCTGAGATTCTTGCAGAAGGTCAGTGTAGTAGTCAGCTTGAGCTCTTCTCTGAACTCTCCATCCACACTGCCCCCTAGTTCTAATGACCTGCACATGCTGCCACCAATCCCTTACCAGCCTCCCAGCCTTTATCTCTTGGCCATAAACAAGGCACTCCAGTAACTGAGGCGTCTTCCCTCGCAGTCAGCAGTGAGTCTCTTGCCAGCACTTTCGGTATGTCTTCCTCTATCACTCTGGTGTCTCCACCAACACACCCTCCCCCACGCTTGTCCCTCCACAGCCCATATGACAATGCAGATCTTGTCACTTGAACCAGAGCTGTTATGAGTGATCAGTGACTTTGGCTTCAAGCATCCCTCCGAAGGTACATTCTCCATCCAAGTTGACGCCATGTCCATCGTGTGGGAACTGATTCAAATTCAAGCGCAGTTAAACAAGAACGATGTATCCCTCAGGTGGGTTTGGCAATGGATGTCCTCTGCCAAGCAAAGTCGGGTCATGGCAAGACTGCAGTCTTCATGCTTGTGACACCACAGCAGTTGGAGCCTGTTGACAGAGAAGTATCCATCATCGTCCTCTGCCGTATCAGGTGGTTTGTGAAGTGTGTGCCATACGTCCGCATCCATACTTTCTATGGAGGGACTCTCGTCCAGAACTGCTTCACGACAAGAATCAATGATCAGTCCTTGCAACGATTTCAGTGCATGAACGAGAGCCATGGCAAACCAGGAGGATGTCGGGGTTCAATTTCTGTTGCAAAGCCAGAAGGTGTTACAATTCTCAATCCAGGCAAAGGTGAGGGGTCGGTGTGGCTCGAATTTCCATTGGGAATGCATACATTTTTGTAATGACACATTACATCAGTACTAATCCTGGCATTAGAGGTAATTTTGTTGGTTCACTGCTAGCAGGCACGTCATAACTCACCATTGTATGGCTATTGGTGAGCGAGTACATTTGAATCCTCCAGATGCATGTGCATCCTCATCGCAGCAGGCACCTACTTTCCATTTTTGATGCAGATCATTGTCATTTGGTTTGTTTGACATTTGTGTAGAACCTCCTTGTCACGATTCTGGAGGCACCATGCCATCTTTTGCACCAACATTGTCATTTGTTGTCAGTACCTTTCAGTAATTGGCTCAATCCCACATAGTACCACTAGTAGAGATTGTCGGGAATTCACAGCTAATTAAGTACTGTTACTGGAAGATTACAATTCATATTGTGATGGCAGTCGAGGATATGGAGGGAGCTGGAAACCATCAACCGGTGGCAACCCAATGAAAGTGCGAAGTGTGGAATGTATATGTGACACAGTTGCCGCCCATACATCTGCAATCGACCTCCACACTGCAAGAAGCAAGCTGCATAGACATCTGTACGAAAGCATGGCAATCTGCTGAAGCAAGTCGATGACTTTGCCAATCTGAGATAAATGAGTAAAGTGTGCTGTGAGTCCCCTATAGATCAAACAAACGCACACTGTCGATCAGGAATGCTGCAATCCAAGTCCATGGGATGTTGTACCAGACCAACCTCACTAAACTGTAGGCCAAAGTGGCACATACAATGCTGTACAGGATCATCCAGGACATGCGGCCATAATCACTCCAATCTAAGGAGAAACGAAAGATCTAAGTGGCGTCAGCATCATAAAAACTGAATATCATTATCCCTGAACCATTATACAGTCCCAAAAGGACGTTAGTTGGCCACAAGGAAAACCTTGGAAAGTTGAAGTTAGCTGCATATCAGGAGAACAGTGCAAATTGGCCAACAGTATTTTGCTCTCCATATCTTGATATATGTGTCCACACCTTTACCCGCAGATGCCACTGCAACGTAGCTCCATGCACCTCTCTGAGCAGCCTTGAATGTTGGACACCATAAGTCAAGTGAATGTATGAAGAACATTTCGACAAACCGAAACTGCTTGTATGACATCATCTAACCATCCTAAGTAAACTACCCTGGTAGGAAAGCAACTGATGGCTCCACTCACCACTATGTGGGAGAACCTGGTAAAGGTCATTGGAACTAGTTTGCCAAATGCAAACATTACTGGTGGGGGATCCCGATACCAGTGCTTTCCTGTCATGTAAAAAGGATACCAAAAGGGGGTAGTGGGCTTCAGCTTCGCAGTCGCAGTCACAGACCCATTTCTGAACCGGCTTTGTGGAACCCAGCTTGAATAAATACAGACCATCTTGCAGCATGTTGATTACAATTGCGTTGAGGTCGAGATATACAGCAGAACTTGCTCTGTGCACAATAACCATGGTCTGTCAGCAAGGGTTTATACCGCCGAGCCAGGAACCTACATTTGTTTGGGAATACCTGGTGAGCAGATGTGCCAAAGTGCTGTCATGGAAGCAATGTCCCATGCTCTGTATATTGCATCAGTTGCTATTAGTGTTAGCACCATAAACTTCTTACATGACACCATGGTTAAGGTATGAAACAATGAGCCTCTTGCCTCTTTCATAGAAGTGAATTGATTGGGGGTGAATTCGACAATCACCACCATCAACACATGATGTACCTACTTTGTACCATATCATACGACCAAACGAGGTTGACAATCGGCTGTGTTGCACAGACCAGCTAAAGTTGAGCCCACCTCTGAGTTGTCATTGTGTCACACAGCATAGCCATGATCATTGGATGTCACCATACTGCACAGTGTGGCTGAGGGGTTACTACTATATACATCTTGCCTGGATAATCCTGGCATGGATTCTGGCAAGTTGGGAAAGGTCTGGTACTAACCTGGTCTGGGCTCACTGGCATGAGCCCAGCATGTGTCAGCAATTGCCAGTGGGTCAGAAGGCATTCCACTGTAATTCTATTGGTTTGGTATGCATGCTGGGCTAATTCCAGTAAGCTGGGACAAATGCCGGGATAATGCCAATAAGCCAGGAAACATACCAGTCTTATGCTAGTGGGCTGGCACAGATGCCAAGGTGGTGATGGTCAGTTGGCATGGATGCCAAGCTAATTCCAGTTGGCTGGTATGGATGACAGCAGCCACACTATTTCCAGTGGGTCAGAAGGCATACCAATGTACATCCATTGGGCCAGTATGAGTTATGGCAATTTCTAGTATGCTGGGTCACATACCGGCCTTATGCAAGTGGGCCATGACAGGTGCCTGGATTATGGTGGGTAGTTGGAATATACATCTAGCCAGCTTTCATGCCAGGAATAGTAAGCCAGGACCCATACCGGTATAGTGCAAATATGGTGGAATAGAGGATAAGCTGGTGTTGGTGTGTGGGCATGGATGCTCATCTAATTCCAGGTGGGCCAGATGGATCACAGCCTCCAGGATATTTGCAGTGGTTCGGAAAGCACACTAGTGGGGTGCTATTCGGCTGGTATGGCTTCCTGACATTTCCAGTTAGCTGGGCCAGATCCCATGTTATTGCCAGTGAGCCAGGATATCTACCTGGCTGAATCTAGGGGACTGGCAGGGGGCCAAGGCCAGTGCCAGTTGGTTGGCATCAATTCCTAACTAACTCCAGTTGGCTGGAATGGATCACAACCTCCAGGCTATTTACAGTGGTTCAGAAGGCATTCCAGTGGGATGGTATTGGGCTGGTATATGTTCCAGCCAAATCCAGTCAGCCAGGTCAAATTCCCAGTTGTTGAACATGACCCGGGACACATACCGGCCACATTATAGTGGGCCGGCACAGGTTCAGGGCTGTTGGCAGTTGTTTGGCATCAATTCTGAACCAACTCCAGTTGGCTGGGATGGATGAGACCCTCTGGGAGATTTACAGTGGTTCAGAAGGCACTCCAGTGGGATTCTATTGTGCCGGTATATGTTCTGGCCAAATCCAGTCAGCCAGATCAAATTCCCAGTTGTTTATCATGACCTGGGATACCTACTGGCCACAATGTAGTGGGCTGGCACAGGTCTAGGGCTGGTGGCAGTTGTTTGGCATCAGTTCTGAACCAATTCCAGTTGGCCAGGATGGATGACACCCTCCAGGCTATTTACAGTGGTTCAGAAGGCACTCCAGTGGGATTCTATTGGGCTGGTATATGTTCCGGCAAAGTCTAGTCAGCCAGGCCAAATTCCCAATTGGTGACCGTAACCTGGGACACATACCGGCCTTATGCTAAGGGACCAGGACAGATGCCCAGCCAATGGTGGTTGATTGGCATGGATGCCCAGTTAAGGCCACTTGATGTTACCAGTTTAGATGATGGGCTAGTCTTTTGGCATCCCCTGGTGAATGCATGAGCCATACAAGTAGTGTCACATATATTTTGGCTGGGCTGGGAAGCTATTGTCTATGGGGCTGATATATCAGTGGCCCATGTAATAAGGCTTGGCTGGACCTGCAGTGTTCTGTTTGGAACGGTGGGAGCATATTTCAGTGTGCCATGTGCATTGGCCTCAGCCCAAATTGGAGTGCCCATGTACTATGGAGGGCTTATAGTCCATTGTACCATGACCTTGGGGTGGGCCCAGATATTGTGATCCCATAGGACAGGCTGGACGGATACTCCAGTGTTTCATGGTGTACAGGAGGCCCACGATATGGTGTCCCATCTGTCTCGAGTCAGCCCGTGTATTATGATCACCAATCCATGTGTTCTGGCACATATGCCATGGTCTCGTGCACAACAAGCAAGCCAATCTCCCAGTGTTCCGTCTGACTGGATTCAGCTCGAGTTGAAGTGTTCCACCAATTACAGGCCAGCCATAGTCGGACTTTGGGAGAGGTATATGGCAAATAACTTGGCTTGGGATGGCATATAATATCCATAGAACCACCTTTACATGGACCCCCTATTGGATAAGTGTAGGTTATATGGAAGGTCCCACTGGACCTGCAGGCGTCAACCAAGTCCAGACATTCTGAACTCTCATCCAATCCCCATGGGGTATCCCTATCCAATTGTGTATGTTGTCCCTCATGTAGTAGGCAAAGCAACATCGGTTCCCACCCACAGAACTAACCCCATGTCGAAGAAGCCAGCCGGAAAATGCAACTACAGTGCTGGGGTTGTAAAGGAACTGAAGGCCAAGCGTGGGGATATCCAATACACAATCTTCATAATCACCAACTGTGACCAGCATGTCATACCAATCGGACCATGAGTGTGGGTCCCGGTGAAAGGGTGTGGTCCGGTTAGAGATTACAGAGACATTAGTAAAAACCAATGGCCAGTGCTGCAAGGCATCCTGCATATCTTGGTTATGCTGACTCGACCATGTGTCCAACGACTGCATGGCTTGCCTTCCAGCCTCATACAGGCCTGGGTGCATAATCGAAAGTGCACCAGAGAGGATGGCAGCCAGGAGGTAAGACTGCTGGGACCATTCACAACCAGCATCCATCTGTAGGTCAGCAGAAACTGACAGGGCAAAGTTCAGGGTCTGGATGCCACTTGAGAGACATACCCCTGAGGTAATATAGCCATACCATATGCCCCTGTTGGTGCCTGGCCAGGGAAAACTCCAGGCACCCCAGTGACTGTGAAGTGTGATTGAAATATTCAGCATTTTTCTGCCAGGAGCCACTTGTCATACTCTTGGACATTGCGTGGTGAAGGGGGTCCAGAGTGGCAAGCATGTGTGTCTGCAGGGATGCCTGAATAATATAGAGTGTAAAGGAAATGTTTGAACTGACTTGCAAATCATTGGTGATGGTGCCAGGAAGGTACCACAATGCAATGGTATTGCCAGTACTGAGGATTACCATAGGTTTATCCACAAAGCCGGTCAGACTTGATGGACGTGCTGCCAGGTGGCCTGCCTCCCGGGTTTCATCAACCCCCAATTCCATAGCTGAAAGACGCTCAGAAAGCCAGATCAGATTGATGCCACTTTGCTCTGCAATACAATTTACATTTGATTTTACATTCAGCCAGGACATCAGCTTACTTCTATTATTGTATGCTGCATGCATACTGGCCACTATCTGATTCATAGCGACAATGCCGTGTGTTGGAATCTGGAGTGGAGGATCTGGTTTGGGGGCATTCGGTCCTGGGAAGGTTTGACTGGAGAATTCCTGGCACATATAGTGTGTAATATCCCAGGTGGCGCTGTGATTTATTGCCATTAAGATCAGAAGACGATATAGTGAGCACAGTGTTGATGCTGGGTAATCCGGTAGCTGTAGTGTGTAGTATGGAACCATGGCTATGTATGCCAGTGTTTTCTGGACCATAGTGAAGCTGCCATGGTTACACAGTGTTGGTAAATGACCATTCAAGCCTTCAAAAACAGGTGCCACTATGGTGGCATAGTACCTCCGGCTTCCACATATTATTCCAGCATGGTATGGGTACCAAGATAGAGGTGATAGATGGTGAGTTCTGCTATGGCTCTGGTGCTAGCTACACTTCCTACCACACCGGTTCCATTTCATGGTGTTCATGTTCCTTTATACACCATGCCAAAGCATTAGATGATGGACCAGGGCCTTTCAACCTAATTTTGTATTCCACAGCCATTGAGAAAACATGATGCAGCCTTTTCTAGCACAGGTCCGGCAGTCCTGGTAATGCATGGATACAATGTTCTACTATGGGTCTGGCACTAGCTACACTTCCTACCACACCAGTCATATTTCAGCATGTGGACCTTTCATTATACACTGTCCACAAGCATTGGATGATAGCCTGGGGCCTTTCCAACTAATTGCCTATTCCACAGCCATTGAGAAAATGCAACACGGCCTTTCCCAGTACAGGTCCAGCAGTGCCAGTAATGCATAGATACACTACCGCCGCATCATCAGCATTGTTCAGATTGATATCCAGCCACTTGGCTCATGACAACTGCTGCACTGGGATAGGCCACTTGCTATTCTGGCCTCCCAGGATGTGATTATTGATGATCTCTTATCTTGCAGTCATCACATGTGTCAGCCACATTGCTATGTAATAACATTTTCACCTGATCCAACTCTACTCCGAATCACCATGGATGTCAGGACCGCTAATCTATCCTACCTCTCCATGATAATCCAATACATCGGTGTCCGATTTAGACAGTTCACATATGCTTTGCAGCAGGCCAACAACCCAAGCAATCAACTGCCAGATGACTGGTATCAGCAGGTTCAGGTGGAAACAGTGAGTTTGTCGAAATGGAAGCTGGTTTGCTGTGTCACAGACTTTTCCACAGCATATATTGAAGCAGGCCCTGGCTACCTGCAACACATATGGGACAATCATGAAGGTCCCACATGTTGCCAATGAACTGCTTTGGTGGATGGCCATACAAAATATGGGAGAGACCGCCCTGCTGGCACACATCATGGAGTTGAATGTGCTGCAGGTCAAAAGAGGAGAGGTGAGACGTATGATCCACACCAGTCCTATTCCACATACCTGGTGGACAAGGGACCCTACCCATCTGGATGGGTATGATCATCAGTCATTGGAGGAAGTTTTGCAGGAGGCCAAGGAATTCTTTGTTGGGGTTGGGGTGCACAGTGGTCATTTTTTGATCATTCCATTGAATCCATCTGTGCCATAGGAAGGAAAAGAGAGTCTCCCACTGCTGTGTGACATGGACCAGATGCCATCAGACAGCATCAGCCGGTTGATTGAAAGCTGTGATGAGATGATCCATCAGGAGGAGGAGGAGATTCGCCAGCTCCATGGTGTGATGGAATTCTGCAGTGAATGGCTCACCCTTTTTGACAGCCTTGGACAAGTACAGGACCAACTTGAGGACTTCCGAGTCAATTCAGTTACCCAGCCAGGAGCCAGCAATAAGTAGGGTGCTGTCCTCATTACACATCTCATTAGAATCTTGATATGTAATTTCCCTGCTTTCATACTATCTAGAGATATATGCACATTACTCTGCCAATTCCTATCTTGAAGTACATCCTAGTGTTCCTGCTAAATCCCAATACATCTGGGACTGCCTAGCCGAATAACATGCGAAACTGGTATTGCCCACTGCCAATGCCTCCATATGCTGGCCACTCCAGAATTTCTCCTTGTGTAAGAAGAATTTCTGTGTCCACCCAGTCTCCAGTGTGAGTAACTCTAGCTCTTCTTCCCAGCGATCCCGTAGCACTTTTGTACGCAGCCAGTTGACTCAATAAACTGTGATAATTCAGTCAGTATTTCACACAAGCCCAATTGATCTGCCTACATTCTGACATCCTGTCATTCATGGCAGAATCCTGGGGAAGGTCCATGGTCCAAAACCAGGCCAGAGTGTTGTCGCGATGACCTCTTGCATTTGGGTCTGCAATTGTGGCACTCACAGTCAGGTCTGCCCTATTCAATTCTTGGTATTTGTGTCATAACTGTGCGTTCGTCATAAATCTTTGCTCACTCCGCATCCTTTTCCGCCGGTCATCTGCTCACTCCGCACCAACTCCGCCCAACTTCTGTTGGTTGCGAACCATCTCCGCTCCGACTGCTGTCGGACTTGTGTTGCCCTCCTACCGGACCGAGCGGTCTGTTCTCTGAGGGGTCATGTGACTACCTTCGCAGTCAGGTACTCTGCAGCATGCTCACCGCATGGTCCAGCGCCTGGACTATTTCCTTTTCTAGATGTTCTGTGTTACCCGTTCATATGTCCTCCGTCTACCCTTCATTCGTTGTCCAGGAAGTTTTACTTGAAAATTTATGAGTCTCTGTATGTCAGTTCCGATTCCGGTTACTGTACCTCCATAGCGGTATAAAAGCATGTACTATACTCCGCTGTTCTTCAGTACGAATATCAACTTAGTTCCTACTCCCTCTGATTCCGTCTTCTGTCTGTCGGAGTTATCTCCGACTCTCCGTCTGTACTCTCCCTCTGAAATACGAGGGCTGAGATCGTGCAAGGGGGTAGCGCATGAGCTAAACCCGACGCCCTCACTCCGCTCCGCCTTTGTCTCGGCGGTCTTCGTTCCTGCTGACACTCTGCTAGTCGGAGTTCTGTTCTTCTGTGTCGGACTTGCTTCCGGACCACTCTCTAGACCCTATATAGCATCGGAGTTGGTTGGAGTAGGCCCGAACTTGACAATTTGCCAAGAATGTCCTCCCCAGCCCCCAGTGCAATAAGTTGCTTTCGGCACTGGCGATAGATGGTGGCATGCCACTGAACCATTGCCTCTGCATTGGATATCTGGCCCCATGCCCAGGTTGTCATTTTGTAGTTCCCTCCTTTCTGGACATCTGTATGAAATATCATGGCCTTGTCCACAAGGGCCAGACACAATTCATGCAATGCATCATTTGCCTGGCCCTGTCTCAGATGTATTTCCTGTTCCACAAGACTGCCGAGGCCCATGTCATGGAAATACTGTACTCCAATATATGATGGCAGTGGAACATCGCTGACCTCCTGGTGACCAGGACGATCAGGGAGGAACAGATGATCAGTTTCGTCATTACTGTCCCCATCGAGTGGGGCTATACTTCTGGGCCTTTGCCTGGGGTTAACTTGCCAGTCATTTCCGATGAACTGGGCTGCTCCATGTACTAGTGCATCAATCTGTGATTGCAACCAGTCTTGCTGGCACAAAATTGACAACCGGTCTGCCTCTGTTGCCCTGGCATCCATATGTCGTGTATCCATAGCAAGCACTATTTGAGCCTGCTCAACCTTTAATGCCTGTGCAATCCAAGTAGCTGAACCATGTGAGCTGCTGAATGAATGGTCCTTATGGATTAGGTCAATCTCAATGGCTTTCATGGTGGGTGCTACCATGATGTACATAAGTTATGGGACAGATGATACAGTTGGCCCCCTTACCCTTCTCCAGCCAGACTTCATATATGTCCATGGCCTGCAGAGTATTCTGCCAGCATGACTGCGCCACAAGTTCTTGTTCCACCCATAACTGACACAAGCCATCTGGTACCTTGCTATCCAACTCATTGAATTTATCTTGGATTGTTGCTAATGACTGCTTGGCAACCTTGAACTTCTGTTTCAATGCTGATGCTATGTGCAAGTAATTAAGTGGTGGTCAACCAGGTACTGTGATGACATATGCATCCATATCATTTTGAGGAAGTTACTATCATTCATTTGGAAGTCCAGCAACTCCTGACAATGTGCTGTTGCCATTCCCTGGGCTGATGGTGAGATTATGTTGAGAGAAGACCAGAGGGTCTCCATGATTTCACCATCCATCTGGCTGGCACCCAGAATAAAGTTTGGAGCATATCTGGCGAAGCACTCTGTCTGATGGCCATGGACATGCCATAGTCCAATGCTGGGCTGAATCTGTAATCTGGAAGGCAGAGAGAGATATCTATTTTCCTCAAGCCAGTGGGCCAAGTTCTTGCTATACTGACAATTGATGTCATAAAAGGTTATGACCAGTTGCCGGGGGTCCAATCCATGGTGCATGGCATGGACCAGAGCATAATCCATATTGACCTGCCTGCTATATTGTTAGTCATGACCAGGAACTATGAATTGGTGCATACTGCTCTCCCTTCTGAAAGTCGACCATTGCATGAGGTACAAAACAGCCATGCCTCGCACAGGCACATCCACCAATCCTGGTCGATTCCAACTTATTCCTTTGTGCATTTGCTTGATTAACAGCCCGGTGGTTATTGCAGTCAGATTTCTGCATGACGCAATCAGTCCAGTGCATTTGGAGATATCATGGTGCACCAACTTCTATTCTATTTACGGTCCCAGTCAAATATTCCTTGTATGGAGCTGATGTGACCATGAAGCCATTTCCATCCATGAGCCAGACCTCTTTGGCAGCATTCTTGGGCAGCATATGCTCGGCCTTGAAGTTGCCATCCATCACAAAGGTCCTAGCAAACTGCCAGCTACACAAGTCAGGCTAACAATGCCTTTGCAACAATGAATAGAATACAGACTCAGAGAGAGCAATATCCTGATCCAGTACATTGATCCCTGGCTGGGGACAGGCAGGGCAGAAGAGGACAAGTTCACCAGCCTGGGGATCAGGTGACTGTTGATGGAATCCCTGCCATTTCAACAGCTTTAGGAGCCTCCACATTCTTGACACCCTGAGCAATTCCCTATACCTATTCTGCGACCAGCATGAGCAATGTGGCATATGGTAGGCCAGGGGTGATCACACTCACCAGCACTAGGTGAGGAAACATGCTTGAGGTGACTCTCTGAAGTTTGCTATAATAGTTCATGGCAGAGGTTCCACATTCAACATTGTCCCTGATGAAGTTGTCCAGCACCTGAAAAGTGAAAGCCGTCCTTGGTGCCTTAGTCATAGCCAGGAATAGGCCGGCCATGGTAAGCTGAAGATGTGAATCCTCAGACCCAGGGCAGTTGCAATACTGCACATTGCAAAAGTGCATGCTGCCAGTGTCCACAACTGTCAGATAGTTTCTATCATCTGGTGGGTTGAGATGTGCCAGTCGTTGACTCTCCTCGATGTCCTCCCACTCATCATCTACATGGCCGGCAGCATCCTCCCAAGAACCTTCTCCTGCCAGGCATGGTGCTCTGCCATGGCCCAAGTGTAGCACCAAACCAACCTATGATATCAGTCATCACAGATGATGGGTTGAAACTGGAACTCACCAGCTGTAGAGTGAAGTCTTCAAAGAATCTTCCATTCCATTTTTGTACCTGATGGAATGGTCTGAGCTTGTGTTGCTCGATGCAACATGTTTTACAAGACAATGGGTGATGCGCACAGTCCATGCATCTATATGGTGCCCCTTCTGCTTTACACACAAAACAAGCCATGACATCGGGTGGGGCCTCCATGTCCAGGAGCACAGACAGGTATCTACTCTTATAGGGCAGCCACTCTTCCAGATAACTGTTCTGTAATACCGTAAGGCACACATTGCCAGCACCAGGATGTTTGATAATGCACACCTGGCTTTTTGGAATTCTTGATGTCCTTGGTGGTGATGCATCATCCATGTAGCAATATAAGTCAGCATCATTACCCTGGACTAAATTGGGTTCCTGGATGCTCGAAGATCCTGCCCTAGTAGGTGATTCGTTGCTTTGGCCAGTTGCATATCTTGCCTTCTTTCTCGGAGTAAACTTGACCATCTTTTCTTTGGATCCCCTGGTTGTTTTCACCTTTTTCCAAGTGACATGGGTTACTGGGGTGGCTGCTGCAGCTTGGGCGATTCATGACTTGCCCATGTCTAGTATCAAGTCCTTGCAGGATGTCTGCAGGCCTCAGCCATACATGCCTCATTGTGATGCCTGGCACAACTATGATTTGAGTTGGATCTCGGAATCAATGTCAGAAGATCCAATCAGGATCAAACTATACTTTATCTATATATAGTAGCAGACTGGATGATAGACAAATCGGCTTACCATGTTTGGCTACGGTACCAATCGACTGGAACAAGACTATACTAACAATGGGTATGTATCATGACCGGAACATTACTTGGCCCCTGGAACTTTATTCAAGAATGGGTGACAGTAACTATGAGGAATGGACTCCAAATTTTCTTTCAACAAAGGGTAACATTACCTGCAACTAACCAACCCCAACACCTTCTCCAACATTCAGAATGGCCAGCAGTGATCACAGTACTAATGGTGTTAATACCTCAGATGAGGAGGACTTCTCCTCTGATGAGGAATCTAGCTCGGATAGCACAGAGACAGCAAAATCTGTGCCAGGAAAGCTGAGACTGGATGAACTTCAAATCCTCCAAGACAGTCTAAAGGATTGGAAGGAAGCTGACACAAACAAAAGGGCCTCACTGATGGAGGGCATGCGGAACAAAATCAAGCGGCTGGATGCCAACAAGAGCCTCAAACAAAATGAATGGAATAGAAAACAGACAGTAAGCTTAACAGTATTGATGTGCTTGCAGTCATGTTAAGTATATTTTACAGGCCATCAAGAACTGGATGTATAACAACAGTTGGTCCCAGGCACAGAAGGGCTTGGTCAAGTATGGCTCCAAATGGACGGCCCTAAAGGTGATCAAGCTGCAGCATAAGAAGGATATCCAGCAAGTACTTGTGAAGGCCAGAATACAGCCTGGGACGTCAGCTATGATCAAACACTATCAACCGGCCATTCAGCAGGTAGTCCAGTCATTGACCAAGGCTGAATTGGACCGGGCAGCCCATTTGGCAAAAGAGTGGAACGAGAGAAAGCTGCCACCTGAAGCCCAGGCAGAGTAAGCATCCAAGGTCTCCCATGGGCAATACTAACTTAAATGCAGGGCCACAACAAGTAAGGGCCGAAAGTATGCAAAACAGTTTGCATACGACATGTGGAAGCAGTGTGGGATGAGAGTGGTGATCATGTCAGCATGGAAGGATAAGGATGGCGAAGTGATGGTTGGAGTGTGAGTGCTTTCCTGACAGGCTTCACCATATCTGACCAGTGTATGAATGACTTCAATGACGAGCTGGGCGATGGAGAGCGCTATTCAGATTGGGAAGACCTTCATGGAAAGTGGTCAGCCTATGCAAAGAAGGCCTTCAGGGTCAATGGTACAGAGGATGGCAGTGGAGAGGATGAGGCTGGTCAAACCACAGTAAAAGCATGGAAAGGAAAAAAGCAGTCTCAATTCTCCCTGTCCACCAATGATGATGGCACGCCTGTTCTTCCGAATCTCTTGGACTTACAGACACTGGAATTAAAGGACATCATGAGGGTGTTCATAACTGGCCATTATCGTATGTGCCAATTTCCATGGTCGATGAGTTACTAACATCTAAACACAGGCTTGGCTTGTGGGAAGACAAATGCCAGTGTACCTTGGGCCGCAATAGCTGACAACTGGGCATCCTACGTGTCTTCCAAGTATCTTCCTCCCAATATACCATTCAAAGAGCCCACCAGGCTGACACATCATGAACTAATCGAAACCTTGGAGTTCTGGAAGGAGCAACAGCAGGAGCACCCAGAAGATGTCTTCTGGTTCCAAAGGTGGAGATCTCAGGATGGTTCTCTGGAGGAGCCGGTCTCCAAACACCAATGCCGGTCAGACAAAGCCAAAGGGAAGAGACCCTGGATGGAAGGTGAGGTCATGATCAATTTGGATATACATAACTGATGGCACATTAAGTAAATTCTGTTGATGGCTCCAACTATGGACATCACTCAGAGGAGGAACCAGCTCCTCCCACAAAACCTTCCACCAAATGGCAATGGATAGATGGTATGTTGGAGCTGGTCAGATTTTTTACTGGTAACCCTAACATGACCTTGGAATTGTGTGCCATAGATCATCCCACTGGAACATCCAATGCACAGGAGGACAACAGATGGTGGAACCAGTCCACATCAGACCAGCGCAATATGGCTACTGCATACCCCAATCC
The DNA here is from genome assembly GCA_024663395.1 of Pisolithus tinctorius. Lineage (NCBI taxonomy): Eukaryota > Fungi > Basidiomycota > Agaricomycetes > Boletales > Pisolithaceae > Pisolithus > Pisolithus tinctorius. The sequence continues at coordinate 642,531 of JANFAH010000027.1, read as the reverse complement.
AGCTGGTAAGTGGTATCCAGCAACAATGAATATTGCTGATAGAATTGTATCAGACAATCATGCCAATGATGGTGTCGATTCAACTGCAAGGAAGCCCAAGCCCAAGCCAAGAATCAGATCCAATGGTCAGTTTCCATGCACACTTGGTTAATCCTCTCATTACAGCATTCTACAGCAGCCCAGAATGATAAGATGGTCATATCACCTAATGATGGTAGGTATACATCCATAACACAATTACACACGCTTATCTATGTCAGGAGTTGATCCGGTGGGTAGGAATTCGAATGCCAGGCCTAGAGGCCATGCGATGGACAGGGACAATAGACTGTTGGATCAAGCAGAAGCGGATGGTGTGGCTCGTCGCCCAGAGCAGAATCGTAGGCTGCCACGGCGGCCAGATGATAATTATCCTACTCCAACAATGAGGAGGCAAAGGTAGAATTGAGGCCAGTACCTAATGGTTTCCTGTAGACTGGCGACAAACATATATAGTGCACAGTGCAAGAATTGCCGGTGAATTACCAGCCCCATAGCTACCATGTACTGTAACCCACTGTCACAATCCAATCATGGCCAATTTGTGCACTTCTCCAATTCCATTCAACATAATGTTCATTGAAATGAGTTAAATATACAAATTAAAGCTGGTCTGGTTTAAGATGGTAGCCTACAACTGCCGGCTCTTCCTCCACAAGATTTGCTAACTGTTGCTGGAATCTGGTAAGCATGGCATGCCGCTCAACATGTGATTGCCCCTCCCTGGTTGCATCCACCAGGGTATTCACATAATACCTATATGCAGTGATCAGATTGGCATCATGTGCAGCATTGATGTCTGGCTGATGCACCCCACTCCTAGCCACAATACTGGAGATCCACCTTGACATTTGAACTGGTAGACATGTTTAGCTATGGTTGTGTAGAAACTTCTGGACTTATGCTCGGTTTGTGGAGTATCAACTCCCAGCTGTATGGCGAACTCCTGGGAGACTGTGAAAAGCTCTGAATGCGACAATGGGATTGGAACCAGCGATGGGGATCTAGCCGGCAGTATCGATGTGGAGCTGAATGATGCAGGAGCATCTGAAAGGTCCATAGGTTGATGAGGACTGGGGAAATTGCTGCTGGGCGATGTGAATGTTGTTGGGCTGGGAACCGGGATAGGATTGCGATGGGCTGGTGACACAGAGGGAGTCAAGGATTGAAATTGGGGCTCATGCAATAGGATGAGTGGTCGTGATGATTGGCCAGCTGCTTGAGTTGGGTAGATGTGAGCTGATGATCTTGTGGCAGCAGGTGACTGAAATGCTGGTTCTTGCAAAGGACTGACCAGTGGGGACTGAAATGGTGGGGGCAACCCCCAAGGCAGCTCGTGCAATGGAGTACCTGGGGAAACAGGTGGTGGTGATTTGTCCCATGCCAGCTCAAGTAATGGGGTGCTGTCAGAGAGGCATGTTGATATGGAGTCCCAAGGAGGCTCAACCAATGGGCTGCTAGAGGAGGGAGACAGTGCAAATGACTCCCATGCTGGCTCTATCAAAGGTGATCTGGGCGAACCAGGGCACTGGAAGGAGGGTTCTGGTCTGGTTGTGCATGTTGTTTGAGCTGGGGACAGCTCGAAAGGTGGCTCGTGTAACAGGGATGATCATGTGTCCGGCAGGTCATCTTCAGTAAGCATTTCCTCATCCTCATCGAGAGATGCAAGCCACTGCATATCATGACATGATGGAATTACTGCACACAGTCATTAGAAGTAATGGTCCTTGGACTGGCTGACTTATGGAGTTTATCTGGACTGCCGGAACTGAATCTAACATTTCTGGGAGCCATATGAAAGTTTGAAACGTTGTAGGTGCCATGGGGATTACACCGATGTTTGAGAATGATTTCAGTACCAGTGATAAGACTAGAACATGGCCGGCGCCGCTGGCAGGCACCTTGTTTACCATGCCGGAACCCAGTCACGACCGGTGGGTTTTGCCATGCAGAGTCAATTGTCAGGCAGATGCGGATGTCAAAAAAAGCATCTCATTTTGGGGCTGGAGTGACCTTATAAACAAGGTGATTGTATTACACAATATTTTTTCATGAGTCATCATGCAGGATGTGCAAGTGCATACATAATGTAAATGGGCACTTAGTGGAATGACTGTCAACTGCCATACAATACTCCCAGCAAAATATGTTCAATGGTTAAACCAGTACATTGAATATTGTAAATCACAGCATCACCGGAGTGAGCATTTGTATTGTGCTTATGTAAGCCTGTTGAATGGTGTATGCTAGCTGGCAAATTCACCACACCGCTCAAGCACCCACCACCTGCACACCCAAGGTTAAACAGCACTATGTCTACCGCCAACACCAGCACCTTCATCCCGGCACAATTGACCGACAACATCCAGCCAGTCATACCGCTGAAAATGCCAAGCAGATGGTCGAGGAGGCTGCCAGGGTTACAATGCAGGAACTAAAAGGGCTTCAGGGCTGGGATGGTACACACTGGCGCAAAGTGGCTCAGCTTGTGTGGGCCCAGCTGGTAAGTGAAATTGCAGCCATGATATCCGTTCCTGACATCTATGTAGGGAATGGTCCGCATGGTTGTTCAACATCTACCCCTGGCATTCGAGATTCCTCTGCATCTTATTGCTATCGATATGCACATGGTTGACCTGGCAATAATCGTAGTGACGCAGACATGGCCCCCTTTCAACCAGATGATGATGGCACGAGAGGCCAATGTGAAGGATCATCCATGGTATCGCCTTCGTCACCAGCCTAAGTCTCACCCATATTACAAGGTCTTGGAGGAGCTTACTGGGCCTTCATCGAGGGCCAAGCACCAGGCACAGCCAGTGGATAAGGGGAAGGGGAAAGAGGTGGGTATGGATGAGGTTCAAGGGACTCGGCTTCCAGGTGAGCACTGATTCTGATGATGGCAATTGGGCAGACCACTGACATGGGATCTGAACATGCACCCACAGACATTATGGCTAAGACCACTGGAGTTGCGATGCAGAAGCCAGGAAATGAAGAGGATCAGAACCGGGAGAAGGCATGGGGCCGTAGCCAGTCAAGATGTGGCCGGCCAGCGGCCAAGCCTGTCGATGCCAGTGATCAGACCAGTAGAGGCTGGAGCCGGTCAAGGAGACCAACGAAGAAGGCAAAACCAGTCAACGAGGATGTGCAGGACCGGCGAGACATCAACAACCCTCCCAAGTCTTGGGAGGTAGTGCCAGAAGCTGAGCGGTGTGTGAGATGCTGGGACAGGAGTTGGCCCTGTATGGTGCTAGCTGGCAGGGCATGCCGGCAATGCCACTGTACGAAATACTCATGCAGCTTGTTCAAGGGGAGGGGAGACAAGTCCGAGGTGCAGTGAAAAGCCTCCCAATCAAGGCCTCACTGGCAATGATCCCCAGAAGACACCACCGGCCTTCCCACCACTTCAATGCTTGCTGTGCCAGCTCCATCGACTGGTCGACGAGCCAAACGTCAAAGGGCACCAAGCCGAAATCAATCCGCCGGTCCATCCAAAATAACAAGCCGTCATTTGTCTCCTGGCCCACGGACTGGCCACCCCAGTAAGTTGTTCACAGTCCTATATTTTTAGCTAATCAGTTGAACTAATATTTCTATTGAGTAATGGAAATTATTACTCCATCATGGCTATCCCAGTCACGGTCTCGTGCAAGAAGCACTGCAACAGACCCACCCATCACTCCAGCGCCGACTACTACAACCAGTGCCAATGATCTGTGCCATTGTGATGAATATCAGGAAGAGGTTACCATCCTAAAGCAGGAGAATGCTGACATGAGGCAGGAGATAGAAGTAACCCGTACTGAGCTTGCCGCTCTCCATCAGGTGGTAGATGCCATCCGTAATCACCTATTCCCGGCCCCAGACATGCTTAACCATCCTCTGGTCCCATTTCACGCTACCTCCAACCCTACACCAGTACCTCACATGCCAGTCATGGTTGAACTTGGCACTGCCACCAGTGTTGTAGAGGTTCAATCATCCCAAAGCAGCTCAAGACAGGAGTCCACTGAACCCCCCCTGGCTTCATTCGAGGGAGGTGCTGGCTTGGAAGTACCTCCTTCGAATGTTGAACCTGTGCATGGACCTGCTGGAGGTCTGGCAATCTCTATTACTCTGCCACCACCAGCAGTTGGATCAGCGCCTGGACAGGAAGGTAGGATGGAGGTCGACTAACATTAATGTACATGTCATTTCACAATCCATTTGTGTTTTTTTGTCTTTGTACTTGTACTTTGTTAGCTGGAGCAATATATTCTATATTGTCAAAATGCGATCTCCAGGAAGAAGTAGCTACCGCTGCTGGTAGTTGTTACTGTATGCTTCAGATACTGGAAAACCAATCTGGTACGGTGATGTCTGTACCAAGGCCGTGGTGTGACAAGTGCTAAGGGCCAATGGAGTCATGGTTCACCTAGATGATTGAATGATGACTGGCTAGCATAACTCAATTGCTTTTGCTGTATAGCATGATGGTGGCTTTCATGGTATTGTTCTGGCTTCCTGGAGGCCATAAGGCATTGAATTCACAGTTTAAATGTACTGGGTAGTTGGCTAGTCTCCTGGTCATTACCAGAGCCACCATTGTGGTAATACATGCATCTCTGGCATGGTACTGGTACCAGTACATACATACACTGTGGACCTGCTCCTGGGAGGTCAGGCAGGTCAGGCATGGTATGGTATGATTTCTGGGTGGGCCTCCATGCCATTGGTGCCAGGACAGCTTGACTGATGGCCTCATGGCATTGGTGGATGTGCCAGAACTCCTTACAATGGTGCTGTGACAGCCTGCATGATGGCCTCATGGAATTGGGGATGTGCTGGAACATATGGCATAGGTGCTGGCACAGCTTCCACAGTGTTGGTGTTGTGCCGGAACACATTACGATGGTGCCGGGATGGCTTGCATGACGGAGTCATGGAATTGGGGATATGCCGGAATACATGGAACCAGTGCCGGGCCGGCTTCCATGGCATTGGTGCTGTGCCAGAACACATTACAATGGCATGGGTTCTGGGACGGCTTCCACAGCATTGGTGTTGTGCTGGAACACATTACATTACAATGGTGCCGGAATGGCCTGCATGATGGCCCCATGGCATTGGGGATGTGCCAGCACTAATTGCAAAGGTTCTGGGATGGCTTGCATGATGGACCTATCACATTGGGGATATGCCGGAATACATAGAGCTGGTGCCGGGACGGCCTCCATGGCATTGGGGATGTGCCAGCACTCATTACAAAGGTGCCAGGATGGTTTGCATGATGGACCTGTGGCATTGAGGATATGCCAGAATACATGGAACTGGTGCTGGTACACATTACAATGGTGCCAGAATGGCCTGCATGATAGGCCTCATGGTATTGGGGATGGCAGGAACATATGGCATTGGTTCTGGCACAGCTTCCATGGCATTGGTATTGTGCTGGAACACATTCCAATGGTGCCAGGATGGCCTGCATGATGGCCCCATGGCATTGGGGATGTGCTGGAACACATGGACCTGCTGCTGCCAGTGCTGGCTTACAATACATTGGTGCCAGGACAGCTTCCATGATGGCCCCAAGGCAGTGGTGATGTGCTGGAGCATGTGGCATTGTGCCAGTTCACATTAAATCAGTGCCGGCATGGACAGCTTCCATGGCATTAGTCCTGGGTTTGTGTTGGCCTGGATCACATTGCTATGGTGCTGGGACGCGTTGGATGGCATTGGTATTGGGACTGCCCATGTGGAATAGATCCCAGGACAGCCAGCATGGCATTGGTGTTGTGCCGGCCTGCATGGCATTGGTATTGGGCCTATTCATATTGCATTGGTGTTGGCCCGGCTCACATGGCATTCATCCCAGGACGGCCTGCATGGCATTTGTGGTGGGCCAGCCCACGTGGCAGTGTTGCTGGGACGGCTAGCATGGCATTGGTGTTGGGCCAGCTTGCATGACAGTGCTGCCAGGGGTGAACTCTGGGTGTCAGGTCCGGGCCTACTCCGACCAACTCCAACGCTTAACAAGGTCTGGGGAGGGGTCTGGAAGCAAGTCCGACATGAAAGAACAAAACTCCAACTAGCGGAGTGTTGGCAGGAACGAAGACCACCAAAGTAAAGGCGGAGCAGAGTGAGGGCATTGGGTTTAGCTCATGCACTACCCCCTTGCACGATCTCAGCCCTCGTATTTCAGAGGGAGAGTACAGATGGAGAGTTGGAGATAACTCCGACAGACAGAGGTCAGAGACAGAGGGAGTAGCAACTAAGTTGATATTTGTACTGAGGAATGGCGGAGTATGACACATGCTTTTATACTACCACAGAGGTACAGTAACCGGAATCAGAACTGACATACGGAGACCCAGAAATTTTCAAGTAAAAAACCTCCTAGATGACGAATGAAGGGTAGACGGAGGACATACAAGCAGGTAACATAGAACATCCAGAAAAGGAAACAGTCCAGATGCTGGACCATGCGGTGCGCGTGCTGCAGAGTACCTGACTGCGCGCTGTCAGGGAGAAGTCCAAAGACAGTCACATGACTACTCAGAGAGCGGTCCGCTCGGTCTGGTAAGAGGACAACACAAGTCTGACAGCAGTCAGAGCGGAGATGGTTCATAGACGATAGAAGGTGGGTGGAGTTGGTGCAGAGTGAGCGAATGACCAGTGGAAGAGGGTGCAGAGTGAGTAAAGACCTAGAGTGAATGCATGGTTATGACAGTGCCCCCCCCTTAGGGCCTGAACCCCTGAAGGCCACATGTACGGGACGAGATCAACATGAGCTGATCATTTGAAATTACTTTGATGCCTCAAGGATAATGGCTTTAGCCGTGGTGGAGCTCCATTGGAGTTCGAAGTACCACTTAAAAAACATGTGTTAGGGTACTGAACCTTCGTCCTTTCCCCCCATCATCATGTCTTCCCAGCGCCAAAGCAAAACCCCCCAGCCAACCCCTGGACACATCCACGACTACTCCCAAGTCGCAGATGACAAACTGGTCATCCTCACTGACGATTCCACTGACACTGAGTGGGAGAAAACTGCAGAGAAGGCCTGCTGACGAGAAGAGAACGAGCATAGGGAGAGGGAGCGCGAGGCAGAGTGCAAGGCCAAGCGCAAGGAGGCCAAGAGGCGAAAGGCAGAGGAGGAGAGGTTGGAGGTGGAGTGGAGGAAGAGAGTGGAGGAGGAAGAGGCTCGAAGGAAGAAGGCGGCAGAGGAGGAGGCAGAGCGACAGAGGCAGAGAGCCTCTCAGGAGAGGGCCCAGGCCAGGTGGGACAAGGCCACACAGAGGTGAGTAGCAGACCACTGCGAGTCAGGTGGAGCTGACCTATTTTTTTTTTGATCTCATTCTTCTTCAGGCTAACCAGTGTGGTGTACGATGTCAACACCACCCAGAAGGTCCCTGGGGCCTCTGTGGTGGTCACCGCGACCAGGAGAGCCCCCTGCACTTGCTGTGTAGTGAGTCAGGGCAGGGCAAGACCAGGGCCTGTGTGCCCTGCCACAACAAGAAGAAGACTTGCAGTTGGATGCAGGAAGAGGCGGTGGCGGGCCCCTTGCAGAAGAGAGCAGGGACGGGGAGTTCCCGAGGAGAGAAGAAGAAGAGGATGGGAGGGAAGGAAAAGGAGAAAGTGACAGAGATGGAGGAAGCGGATGACGAGTGGGAGATAGGCAGAGAAGATGAGGAGGAGCCGCAGACACTGCACGAGGGACCCTCAGGGGTGGGGGTACACACGCGGTGGGCAGAGTGGGAGTGGGAGTGGCAACTACAGGCCACAGAGAGGTACACAGAGGTGCACGAGAGGGCTGTGCTAGCCTTCAAGAGAATGGCGGCAGCAGTGGAGAGGATGGCGGAGGCAGTGGAGAGGACAGCTGACGAGTGGGGAACGTACTGCACATGGGTGGAGTGGGCTGAGATGAGGAGGAGGCAGGACATGCATGAGGCCAAGATGGCTGAGCTCGAGCACACAGGAGGAGGGTGGAAGAGGCCTCAGTCAGAGGCAGTGGAAGACAAGGATGAGGAAGCAGATGAAGGAGCAGAGGGGGATAACAAGGAAGAAGTCAGAGGAGAGAAGGAAGGTGGAGGAGAACAGGAGGGTGGTGGAGAACAAGCAATGGAAGAGTAGAGTAGAGTAGTTTCGTTTTTTTTTTTTCTTTTCTTTTCTTTTCTTTTTTTTTTTTTTTGTCTTTAGATTTATATATTTTTGTACTACTACGAAATAGACTTGTGACCTAGTTTGTGACTCTGAGAAGTGAAATGGATAAGCAGAGAAAAATTCTAAAGTACTTAAGGTAGTTCGGTAAGGGGCAGAGTTGGCCCACGGAGGAAGGTTATGTAGGCGGAGTACTATGGTGGAGGTCAGTACAGGCCAGGCTTGTGTGGATAGTGTTCATGGAAAGTGGATACTATGTCGGAAGCATGACCCAGCTCAGTTGCAAGCAACCAAGAGGTTTCTTCGTCAGTGTTCTCATAACCAGCCCAGCAGACTAGGTACAAGAGTTGACAATGGCAGTGACGGCAGTCCACCTTAGAGTCAAGTATCTCTGATACCTCATACTCAAGGTCACCATCAACATCCACTGGTGGAGGCAGAGGTTGTTGTCAGTTTGGGAAAGGGTTAGCCACTGCGGCTTCCAGTTGTGAGACATGGAAGACCGGATGTACCAAGCACATAGAGTCAGGGAGCTTAAGGGTGACAGATTGCGTACCTGGCCTGGCCAAGATGGTGAACGGACCTAAGTACTTTTTGGAGAGTTTTTCCGAAGGACAAGTGGAGCAGAAGTACTTGGCTTTGACATAGGCCTGTTCTCCGACCTTGAACTCAGGCAGCGATATGTGTTTAGCATCTGCTGGACCCTGGTAGCGCTGTTGAGTGGCAGACATTTCGGAGCAGAGGAAGTCATGAAGGGCGGAGAGCTTGACGATGTAGTCGTGAGCCTGCGGAGAGGTGAAGTCTTGGTTGGGAACCACAGACAGGTTTGGATGGTATCCCTTGTTAGCGAAGAAGGGAGAAACTCTGGTAGTCGCACTTGGTGCATTGTTAAAAGCAAACTCTGCTAGGGGTAAAAGCTCAGCCCAGTTGTCTTGTTGGTAATTACAGTAGATGTGGAGGTACTTCTTGAGGGTCTGGTTCGTCCGCTCGGTCTGGCCATTGCCTTCTGGGTGGTAACCTGAAGTAAAGTGAAGGTGCATATCAAGGGCCTTTCCTAGGGAGCGGAAGAAGTGAGAGACAAACTTGGGGCCTCTGTCGGAGGTGACATTAGCAGGTACCCCATGCTTGGAGAAGACATGGGTAAGGAAGAGCTTAGTGAGTTCGGCAGAGGTGATGGAGTCATGGGTGGGAATGAACCCCGCTTGCTTAGAGAGGTGGTCCACTACCATGAGGATGGCGGAGTAACCATTGGACTTGGGGAGGTGTTCGATGAAGTCCATGGAGATGGAGTTCCAAGGTCTCTCTGGGACAGGGAGTTGCTTCAGTAAACCATAGGGGCAGTGGTGCAGAGTTTTGCTCTGTCCACAGGCAGTGCAGGACCTGACATATTCTTTCACATCAGAGTGGAGGTTGGGCCACACATAGTCTCTGCGGATGAGTTCTAGTGTATGGTTCTGCCCGAAATGGCCTGCTAGAGGGTGGTCATGCTTGAAATGAAGCACTCGGAGGTGGAGATCCTCAATGTCAGGGACAAAGATGCAACCGTCAAGGCAGAGTAGACTGTCGGAGTCCAGGGACCACCAAGGCTTAGTCAGAGTTGGGAGGTGGTTTGTGGAGACAGGGTCAGATGGTAGGGCAGAGATGATGTTGGAGTGCAAGCACTCAACATCAAAGACCATGGCAGCGCAGAGCACAGGTGCCATGAGGGTAGTGGTATGGAGGGACAATGCGAGCTGTTCCTGTGTAAACATAGGGTGGAGGTTGTGAGGATTTACCTGCACATAGTCCCTATCCCCCCCTTTTGGGTAGACATCCCAATGGCACGTAAGTGTGTCAGGCTTGGCTCCCAAGTGGCCAGGTCAGAAGCGGATAGAGAGATTGAACTGGGAAAGATACTCTGACCAGCAGGCCTGTCGACGGGTGAGAACCTTAGAAGTGGAGAAGTACTCAAGGTTTTTGTGGTCCGTCACCACGTCAACAGGTAGGGTGGAGCCTTCTAGGTAGTGCTGCCAATGGCAGAAAGCCTCGAAGATAGCCAACAGCTCCTTGTTGTGGGTATCATAGTTGAGTTCTGGCATGGTCATGGTGTGGGAGTAGAAAGCGACTGGGCGGAGTTCACCGTCAGAACAGGTGAGCGACAAAATACCAGCGATGGCATAGTTGGAGGTGTCAGTTTCCACTGTAAGCGGAGCATCAGGGACCCAATGAGTGAGAACAGGAGCAGAGCTGAAGGCATCCTTCAGGCGGAGGAAAGTGGAGTGGCACTCCTCAGAAAAGTTCCAAGGAGCACCCGTTCATGTGAGGCAAGTGAGTGGAATGATGATGTCAGAGTAGTTATTAATGAATCATCTGTAGAAATTTGCGAAACTGAGGAAAGACTGGATGTCTCACACCTTCCATGGCTCAGGCCAGTTGCGGACTGCCTGAACCTTCTCAGCAGCCATGGTGAGACTGGCAGGAGAGAGAATGTAGCCGAGGTACTCGATGGAGTCAGAGTGGAACTCGCACTTCTCTGGCTTGGCATAAAGACCATGCTTTTGAAGGCAGCGGAGTACCTCTTTTACATGTTCATGATGCGACTCCATGTCCTGCGAATAGATTAGGATGGCATCAAGGTATACTATGACGCAGACATCGAGCATGTCTGCAAAGATGCTATTAATGAATCGCTGGAAAGCCACAGGCGCATTAGTCAGACCAAATGGCATTACCTGCCACTCGTAAGAACCATAATGAGTGCAGAAAGCCGTTTTCCATTCATCTCCATCTGCTATGCAGACTAGATGATAGGCATGGTGGAGGTCAATCTTGGTATAGACTTTAGTGTGGCTTGGGGAGTCGAGTAGGTCAGAGATGAGCGGCAGCGGATAGCGATCTTTTTTTGTGATTTTATTGAGTCCTTGATAGTCTACACAGAGGCGGAGTGAACTGTCCTTCTTCTTTATGAAGAGGACCGGGGCACTGTGAGCAGAGGTGGACTGCTTGATGAAGCCATAGCCAAGATGCTCATCAATGAAGGTGTGGAGAGCTTCAAGCTCTGGTGGAGAAAGAGAGTAGATTGTGCCAATGGGCGGAGAGGCTCCTTCCTCGAGGTCGATCTTGAGATTGAACAAGCAGTGTGGCAGAAGTTCTGCAGCCTTGTCTTTACTAAAGATGTCGGCAAACTCGTGACACTCAGGAGGAACCGAGGAGAGGTCAGGAGGTGGAGAAGAAGTGGAGGATGCACAAAGCTTCACATCACCAGCGGAGAGCTGTAAGCAGAACTGTCTAGAGCCAGGGAGAGCACAGGCTCTGACATATGCAGCAGCATTGATGAGTGAGACAAGCGGAGCGGAGCATGGCAAGTCTGTCGGAGGTGCAGTCAGAGCTGCAGATGGAGTGGAGGGTGACAAAGGCACCTGGGGCATCGGCATTCCCTGTAGCAGTGGCTTGAATGATATACTGCCCAGTACCCAGTCAATCAATGGATTGAAGCAGGTGAGCCAGTTGTGTCCTAATACCAGCAAACAAGAAGAATCCAATGGAGTAACATAGAATGAAACAGAATTGACATCGCCAGAAGGAAAGTGGAGGGAAAGATCTACTTCTTGGGAAATGACAGCATTTGTACTACCATCAAACAAGCGGAGCAGAATCAGCGGAGAAACAGAGGAAACTGGAATGGCATATTTTTTGATTATAGACAGGTCTACAAAACAATGAGAAGAACCAGAATCGACCAATGCAGAAACAGTATCAACAGAATAATCCAGAAGAGTTACAGACAGAAGTAAGGAATTGGGACTAGAAAGAGCAGACATGTTGAGTTGGATGTCTGGTTGTGCACAGTTAGTGTCAACGCTTCCTCCAGGCTGTGCAAGCTCCCCAGAGGAGCAGACTAATTTTTTGGCTCTGCCTTCTCTGTGGGCAGAGCTTCAGCCATAGTGGCATGGGCTTTGGCTGCGTGGGAGGTAGACTTGGGACAGTCCTTAGCAGAGTGGCCAGCATCGCCACAGAAGAGGCAGAGGTTGTTTTTCATCCTGCACTGGCGTTCAGTGGAGGTGAGTTTGCCATCCTTACCCAATAAGTGGGCAATTTCGGACTTCGACACATCAGACTTTGGCAGATCTTTCTGCCTGCCTTTGCCCTTTGCATCGGACTTCGGAGCAGAGGCAGAGGACAACGACTTAGACTTATTGTCGGAGTTGGAGGACTGCGACTTGTTGGTGGCAGACTTGGTAGTGTGCGAGATTTCTGCTTTATGCTCCCAGTAGCGTGCATCGATGGTCTGGGTGAGTTCACGGAGTTGTGCAAGGGTAGAAGGTTTTCCGATGCAAGTGATCTCATCTTTGATATGGTCTGGAAGTCCGCTGTAGAAGCGGTGGCAGAGTGCACCGACACCGTAGTCCTTGACCTGTGAAGCCCAGCGATTGCACTCCATGACGTATTTGGTAATTCAAGAACCATCCTTCATGGTGAGGTTCTTGAGTTGTTGGATGGCATCTGCTATGGCATCATGTGGACCACAGTTAGTTGTGCACTCTTGTAAGAACTCATGATAGTCATCCATCCAGAGCGGGCAGTCATAGTTGTCAGGATTTAGTAGATCTGGCTTGAACCAAGCCAGAGCCATACCCTTGAGATAAGACTGAGCGAAGGTAACCTTTGCTCTGTCAGAGTGGAATGCACAGGGGCAGTCTTGGAAGTTCAACTTGCACTGCATGAGGAACTCGCAGAGTTTCTTTGGGTTGGAGCTGTCGAAGGTGTCAGGCTCGCAGACCTTGGTTTTCGGAGCAGAGTCCCCAGTGTGTGAACTAGACCACGCAAGTGCATGGACAGCTCTAGCAAGAGCTACGAGGGGATCTTCTGGCGGCTCAGCCAGATCTTCGGGGACATCCCTGTCACCACTGCCCCCACCATTGGGATCACCATCAGGATAATCAGGGTCAGGGTCAGGTCCATCATCTCAGTTACGAGGAGACGGAGTATGCAAAGTTGTTGGGTGGAGGTCGGAGTGACCAGCTTGCGAAGCGCTTTCGCCTTCAGCGCAAGAGCAGCATCAAGCGGAGAATGACTGAAACTGTTTGATGACAGAAGGGAGTCCATGCAGATTAGCTAGTGCTACAGCGAGGTTCTCAGTGACCTCTCTCTGGGATTGAGCTCAAGTTCTCATAATGGTGTAAGTTTCTTGGAAGACAGAAAGCGAGATTGTACAAGTGTGAGTATGAATATACTGTCAAGTCTGGGCCTACTCCGACCAACTCCGACACTTAACAAGGTCTGGGGAGGGGTCCAGAAGCAAGTCTGACATGAAAGAACAAAACTCCAACTAGCAGAGTGTTGGCAGGAACGAAGACTGCCAAAGTAAAGGCGGAGCAGAGTGAGCACGTCAGGTTTAGCTCATGCGCTACCCCCTTGCACGATCTCAGCCCTCGTATTTCAGAGGGAGAGTACAGATGGAGAGTCAGAGAGAACTCTGACAGACAGAGGTCAGAGACAGAGGGAGTAGCAACTAAGTTGATATTCGTACTGAGGAATGGTGGAGTATGACACATGCTTTTATACTACCACAGAGGTACAGTAACCGGAATCGGAACTGACATACAGAGACCCAGAAATTTTCAAGTAAAAAACCTCCTAGATGACGAATGAAGGGTAGACGGAGGACATACAAGCAGGTAACATAGAACATCCAGAAAAGGAAACAGTCCAGACACTGGACCATGCGGTGCACGCACTGTGGAGTACCTGACTGCATGCTGTCAGGGAGAAGTCCGAAGACAGTCACATGACTACTCAGAGAGCAGTCCACTCGGTCTGGTAAGAGGACAACACAAGTCCGACAGCAGTCGGAGCAGAGATGGTTTGTAGACGATAGAAGGTGGGCGGAGTTGGTGCAGAGTGAGCAAATGACTGGTGGAAGAGGGTGCAGAGTGAGTAAAGACCTAGAGTGAATGCACGGTTATGACACTGGGGCTGAGCCCATCCATACCTTCTGGGGACACCCAACTCTGGGCTTACCTGGGACTACTCATATTGCAGTGGCTACACCCTAGTCCCACAGCTGGCTTGTACCCCATGATGACAATTCTAACCTCTGCGCAGCCATTCTCTATAATGACTCCTACTTATGGGCTCAGCTGTATGCTATGGTGACACTCATTTATTGGGCCCCCCCATAGTCCATGATGACACTTACTCCCCAGCCTGCTTGTAACTGACAATGACAATTCAAACCACAGCTGCACCATTCCTCATGACAACATTTCCTCTCAGGCTCAGCTGTACTACATGGTGACACTCATCAGTTGGGCTCTCCCATACTACAAGGTGACAATAGGTTCCTGGCTTTCATGTAACCCACGTGCACAAGCCATACATGGGCTCAACCTCCGCTGGCCCGTCACCAACAGCCGATTGTCAGCCTCTGCTGACTGTCTCATATGGCCTAACCAGGTGCATGGGCTCCCATCAATTTGAGGTTTATATTGAGGATGCAGAAGTTTAGTTGTTGCGGTGTAACTTGCTGGAGAACAATGTGAGTCCATAATCCCAAACCTAATGATAGCCAGTAGAGTCTTACAAAGACATCCATCCTGAGTGATGTGAACCTCATTCCCAACACCAATCGCCAACAGCCTCATATTTGGCTCCAAGTCCAAGCAGAAAATTGGCATATCCTTCACACCAAGTTGGATCACCCTCCCTGCAAAACCGGTCTTTGGTATGCGGTGCACATTAGAATGGGATACAATGATATTAATCAAGTAATCTAACTTACCAGTGAGAAATCACTGAGATAGAACACAGTGCTGTCTTCACAACCACAGATTAGAGTATTCTTTTTGACAGAATGCCAAAGCAATGCATTGATTTGACTGTCAAAAACAACATGAAAGATGAATCTACCACTGGAGACCTTCTAGATGCAGATTGACCGGTCTGAAGAACCTGATGCAAGGTATGTTCCACATGGACTAAAGGAGAGGGTGTTGACAGAATCAGTGTGCTTGTCAAATAGAGTCTTGTGTACCACGTAGGCAGACATGATGTTGGGGGAAAGTGGCTCAGTTGGGTACCACATGGTGCACCTGGTTTTGTCATATACTGACGCAACAAAGCATACTTTCTATGAATACATTGGGTAGGGTGAACCCGATCGATTGGGTTGTAATGTGTGCAGTAGGCAAGAAAGAATGATTTGGTTCACAGGTATCTGGTAGGTCTCTGCCCACAACAATGCACCAGTCCGACCCAGGTTCCAAGACAAAGGCTTGCAGTCACCGGTGGCTCGCAGTCACATAATATGCACCTCGTTTGCAATATTCCTGACACCATTCAGCCTTGAAAGCGCCAGCAAGCAAAAATCTCCATTCCTTCTGTTCCAGCGATATAAAGAGCCACCTGGCAGTGCACCCTTGCACAGAATATCCCCCCACTGCCTGTCCATTCTTTCATCTGTCACCTAGTATTTATTCTACATCTACCTGCTAGCTTTCTGGAAAAGCTATGTTTGAGCCATGCAAACCACTTACTTTTTGACTCCAGACTACTCCTCGACCTGGTGTTTGCCTGGAGCACGATGTATGATTCCCATGTACTGGCTGGCAAAGTGACCCTCATAGCTACCTTCAGGACATACCGATCATGCGTCAAGCATTTCCCATTCGTTGGGAGCGATCGAAGCCGCATCTTTCACAACCTGCTGTGGCAAAGTAAGTTGCTGTCTGCATGGGTTCTGGAGTTCCTATATAATTTTTTCCCTCTCAGTTACTGTGTTCCTGCCGCTTCCAGGCGTCTGCATCAGGCTGTACTGCCAAGGTGCCTGATCACCAATAGTTTCCTCCATTCTCAAGGCTGCAAGTAAGTTGCTTCCACTCGAGGCAATATGTACTGATTTCAGATATAACTAGCATGCCGCATGAAGCGAGACAGGATGAGCCAGCAAAGCTCATCATGCCCTCCAGGATGTCCCAACCTAGCGCACCACAAGATGGTGGTAGAGATTCCCTGCAGGCAGGGAACTCACCAATGGAAAGGGAGTTCGACTTGCCTTTATCCTTGTGAGGTGCGGCACGAGAATCTTCTGTTCCAGTTCTGGGGGCCTATGGCCCTGCTCTGCCCTCGATTGTAATTACAGCACCAGCTGAGACTCTGCAACCTGAACAAGCAGATCTGGCTGCCCAAAATGTTACTGCCAGCCTGGTCCCAGTCTCAGCTGCCGTTTTGTCTACTGCCCCACAAGTTGCCCCAGCTGCAATACCTGAATCTCCATGTTCAACTGCCCTACCTACATCATCGCCTGTCCTACCTACACAATCGACTGCTGATCCCTCTACTTCCTTACCAGGGAAGTGGCTTTGTCCTCTTCGTCCACTGCCACTGCCACTTAACCTGGAAAGTTTGATTTTGCCGCTGAAATGGGAGAAGAGGGCCATCAGAAGTTGGAAGGAGTGTGTCCATTGGTTCAAATCAAATGGAGATGACAGCCTCTGTTCACCCCCTGATAGCCACAGTGCATATGATTCACCCCTGCAGATTGCAGACTTATATATTCACCAAAATGACTGCGAGAGTGTCTGACAAATCTGGATGTGGACAGGTCATCGATGGGATGCTGTCAAGCCAGACTGTACCCACCAAATCATGTCCAAGTATCGCTTGAAGATTCTTGATAAAGGGGAACCTTCATGGGTGACGAGGAAGACGATGGTTTCTGATCATGGAAAGGCAAAGTGGAAATTAGAAAAGTAACCTTGCATTCCCGTTGTCTGCAACACTATGCGACATTATACATAGTACTTACATGCACACTCTTTTGGAATACATGGATGAAATTGAATTCGAATTCAGCCATATACACTGATTTCGACCCAAATATGGTTAGTGTTTTCTTGAGGCTACTTGTTCAGCCATGTCCTGTGAATTCCAGAATGCCTTTATTGGCTGCCTTAAGGCAACTAGAATAAGGCATTTTGCATGGCAGGCACCTTGTTTACCATGCTCGTGCTCGTGCTCAATACACTGCAGAGATGCAGAGTACAGTGCTGAGGCCCAAAACATGATATTTGTGGCTGGCCAAAAAAAACGTGTATGCATTTCGGGGTGGAGTGACCTCGTAAACAAGGTGATTACTATTTACATATTAATGATGGCGAAGAGGGGGAGATGTGCCTAGACTGATAGACACAATTGGGCCATGATCAGCACACATTTTCAGGGAAAATGTGATTGGATCATGGAAAAATATGAGATTACTATGCAAATCCAGTAAATTTACCATGAAAGGAAGAACATAGAAATTTAAGTAAGTGCCCCATGATGTGAAAAAGTGCATGGAAAGGTCCAGCAATTGCTGTTATTGGACGTTTTTGGGGTTGTAAGTTGTAAGTTGTTTGTCATTTGGCCACCCCCATGCCACCCCTTTTTCTTCTTGGTTGGACGTGAGCTGGAGCTGGAGCATTACATACACAAGTCAGCAGTCGCAGTTGATTCAGCAGCCAGACAGACTCTATACTGATGATTAGGACATTTGTCTGTGGACAACCTGGTGGTCTGATAAATTATACTTTTGAGACAGCCTGTGCAATATATGCTGTTAAGTCAATGGTAAGACAGAAATGGCAATATATGCTGACTTTAGGTATTCAGCAGGTATCTCGAGTGAAATGTGTGGTTTCATCACCTTGAGTTGCCCCTTCATGAAGTCATTTTGCACCTGATACCAGTTACAGGAATAGAAATCACTGGGAAGTTCCTTAACAGCCGGTCTTGCACTCTCTTTCAAACTAGAAGTCCTGAAGTGGGGCCAGGCACCGGTTGTGGCTTGTCACTCACCTGCATATCAAAGACGGAGGTGCAGAGCATCCAACATTTGTAGCCATGCAGTGATGTGTTAGGAGCGCCAGTCTTTGTCGAGGATGAAGTATGTTGCCTCTCCACTATGGCCCTCATGGTCCAACTCATCAGAACTCATGCCATCAAGGCTGAGTGATTGCACTACACGGACAGCTTGATCTTTGATTTCAGCATACTGGTAGGCAGTGTCGAGATGGCACTTGTACAACTAATATGCATTAGCAATGTGGAAATCACACAACGGAAAGGCATACCTCCTGTTTCCTCTGGCATCGCCAATGTAGAACTTTGTGGTCCTTATGAGTAGCCTTGTCCTGCTGCGAATGTTTGTACTGTGCCTTCATTCCAGCAACATGGGTTAGCCATGCTTCCGCTACATATTCTAGCGTATAATTCTCCCCCTTGTAACATTTTAAATACTCCATGGCAAACACTTGTGCAGCAGATTTATTCCACTCAGAGCATCCATAGCCCTGGAGGTCAACCAAGAAGTTGTCTGATGTACAACATGGACCATTTCTGAAATCCCAGGCAGTGATCTCTTCTTCACCGATCAACTGTGGCAATTCTTCTGAGCTCTCCAGGCCCAGCAGTTTCTGTCTGAGCTCTCAAATTGATTTCTGTACAACAATCATGAATAGACAAGCTATGTCTAGTTACCACACCTACAGACGGTCACAGCCGCAGAAGTTGTTTGACCTTTTTCTGACAACATCTAGCCAATGGTAATGAATTTTCAGGCACAGCTGTAGAATCAGGAGTCGATGATCAAATTAATCCATTTGAAAATGCCTTCGCTATTGCATCAGCAACAGCAGACTCGACGATCTGCCCAAGCTCTTTTCACATATTCTGCCAAATTTGGCCCTCGAGGGTCTCCTGAAGCTGTTGAAGCCCAATTGGGTCAATACCCTTCGTTCACCAACACGTAAGACAAATTCAGCAACTGCCTTCAGCTGTACTAGGAGAGTGACTTACCTGTGCTGGGTACGAGGGAGGCTGGCTGGTTGAACCATGATCAATGGGATTGGCTCAGGGAGTGCTTTGGGGCTCCAATGGAACACAAGAAAATACATTTGTATTGAGTGGGCAAGAAAAGACCAACGGATCCACATCAACAGCCTACAAAGCTTGTCAGTGGTTAGGTACTAAGACTTGTACCGCACCAAATCAAACCTTCTTCTTTCCCTTGATGTCCATGGCTTCAGATTGTTCTGACTCTCCCTAAGCATCATTTAAGTCTAAGCTGATGGCAGGTTTTCTACCTGGTATGGACCTTCTTTCCTTTAACAACACTTGGCTCTCTGACTTGACAGTCTTCTAAGTAACTCTGAGGGTCGTCCATTATCTGTGAAGAAGACCACAAGTCAGTACAAGAATGCACTTATACTATGCCAGCTACTTTCCTCGTCATCAGACCCTCATTCTTCCAAGGCCCAGGTGTAAAAGAGATCCTCAAACTCCTCACTGCTTTCTTCTTCTTGGTTGATATCTTCCCCAGGACCCTCTGTGTCATACATAGACTTGTTGGTGCTGGAGCTATACCCAGCTTTTGGGTACACAGCCTCTTCACCATTCTCTCCTTGCTTGGGATCTACAGTGTCACATGTAGACTTGTCCCTGGAATGTCCCACATGTCTGGCCTTGTTGGTGTTGGAGCTATACCCAGCTTCTGGGTACACAGCCTCTTCACCATCCTCTCCTTGCTCAGGATGTACAGCGTCACATGTAGACTTGTCCCTGGAATGTCCCACATGTCTGGCCTCATCAGTGCCAGAGCTATACCCAGCTTCTGGGTATGCAGCCTCTTCACCGTCCTGTCATGACCATGACACCAGCGTAAGCCCCTAACACCTACTCCGCCCTCCTCCGACGTGTTCCCGCGCTCCTCTGACCCTCCCGACACATCTCCACACCTCTCCGAGGTCCCCCGTCCATGTTCTGACCAACTCCACTCAACTCCACCCTAAGGTTGGTCACGTGGGCTGTCGGACTTGCGGCCCTGCATTCTAGATAGGGTTCTGCCCTCGTGTTGGTTTTCTCCATTCTTCCGCTCCTTCAGTATTTACCCTCTCTTCCTTGTTGTAGTAGTTTCCTTGTCTCAGTTAAGGTCCCCGTCATCCCTACCCTCTATCCCTTGTGTCGGAAGGACTCTAACCCACTATACACTTATTGGTTTACATTCCGTACTGCACCGCCCTTGGCCTACATCGTATATAAGGCCACGTAGTACTCCGATGTAATCAGTACGAATATCAAATAAAGTCCCCACCTTCGACTCCCTCTCAGTCCCCTCTGGAGTTTCGTCTCCACTTCCTCTGAGTCTGCTCCACCTCTGAAATACGAGGGCTGAGCTCGTGCAAGGGGGCAGCACACTAGCTGAACCCAACGCCCTCTCATCCGACCTCTGACCTCTGACCTCTGGCCCCGACTCCGACCTCAGCCTCCGAAACTTCCCTTCATACCCCTCCGCTCACTGTTCATCAAATATCTTGCCACCCAGTGGTCGGATTCGCTTCGGACTTTGACCGCTGTACTCCGCAGCCCAACCCGCTCCAACTCCGCCCTAAGAAGGAGCCAGGGGTGTTGTCCAACTTTGACAGTATATTCGTACTATCACTTGTACGAGCTCTCTCACTTCCCCTACCACATCCGTTATGCCTCCCATGACACGTCTCCGACAACGGGATGCTACCGAGGCCCTTGCTACAGCCTTGGCAAACCCCCGACATCTCCCTTCGGTTGTTGAGCCCTTCCGGAGCTTCTCCTCCAGGGGGCGCTCCAACTCCGACCCTGCTCCAGACAGCGCCTCACATGCTGCACCCTCCATCCGTCAGCAGTCCGCCCTCCGCTCTCCGCCACCTCCTATCGTCATTCACCCTGGCGGAGATGGACCAGGCGACCCCGACGATGACCCCAACAATCCTGACTACCATCCTGGTGATGGGCCTGATGATGAGGATGATCCCGACAACCTCGGGGATCCCCTTGATGACCCAGTCCTTGCTCTGACCTGGGCCATCCATGCCCTAGCCCGCTCCAACCAGCGCTCCGGAGACTCCGCTCTGCGAGCCGGACACCTTTGATGGGTCTGACCCTAAAAAACTCCGTGAGTTCCTGGTCCAATGTGAGCTCAATTTCCAGGACCGCCCTCGGGCATTCCGCTCCAACCGAGCCAAGGTCACATATGCGCAGTCCTACCTTAAGGGCATGGCATTGGCCTGGTTCGAACCAGACCTTCTCAATCCGGATGATTACCTTAATTGTCCACTGTGGATGGATGATCACCGCGAGTTCCTCCGTGAGCTCACTACCAATTTCGGCCCTCATGATGCTGCTGCCGATGCCGTCCAGCATCTGGAAAATCTTACCATGAAGGACTCTTCGTGTATTGCGAAGTACTTGGTGGAGTTCAACCACTGGGCTTCTCAGGTAAAGGACTATGGCGAAGGCGCACTCCGCCACCGCTTTTACTCAGGTCTCCCTGACCGCATCAAGGATGAAGTGTCCCGTGTCAGCAAGCCTGCCACTCTTCATGCACTCTGCGAGTTGGCCCAGACAGTAGATGCACGCTACTGGGAGCGCAGGTCAGAAGTCTCCCACTCCGCCAAGCCTCCTCCTGCCGAAAGAACTCTGCTCCGCACCTCCAACTCAAAGCCGAAACCCTCCGCATCATCCTCCGCCCCTAAGTCCAACTCTAAAAAGGCCGAAGCGCCAAAGTCCGACATCAACCATCTCCTCGGAAAAGATGGCAAGCTCACAGCAGCTGAGCGGCTCCGCCGCCTTACTGGTGGGCTGTGCCTCTTCTGTGGTGAACCTGGTCACTCCACCAAGGACTGCCCAAAGTCGACTTCCCGCGCTGCCAAGGCCTGTGCTGCTAAAGCTGCCACTCCGACCGCTCCGCCTGCGGAGAGGTCAGAGTCAAAAAATTAACCCGCTCCTCCAGGGAGCCTGTACGTCCTGGAGGAAGCGTTGATCCCATCCGTGCAGAAGTCCACCTCAACGCATCCACTCTTTCCGACCCTAATTCTCTTCTTCCAATTATTTCTCTTCCTGATTTCTCCGTAGATACTTTCCCCGCTCTGGTCGACTCAGGCTCTTCGCACTGTTTCGTCGACCCCTCTTTAGTTAAAAAGTATAAAATCCCAACAAAAAATGTCTCTCCGCCTATTCCTCTCCGACTGTTTGATGGTACTAGTAATACTGCCATTTCCCAAGTAGTAGATTTCTCCGTCCGCTTTGCCTCTGGCGATGTCACATCTGTTTCCTGTTATGTAACTCCGTTGGATTCCGCCTGTTCATTGGTCTTGGGACACAACTGGCTCACCCGCTACAATCTGTCGATTGACTGGGTATTGAGCAGTATCTCGTTCCGACCATCGATACAAAGAATGCCGACGCCCTTGGCGCCTCCATCACCTTCTGTTGCGACTTCCACTTCAGTACCGACACCCTCTGCTCCATCCGCTCCTCCGACATCAGCTCCGCTGCCTACTCCGACAGCTGGCTTGCCACGCACTGCTCCGCATATCTCTCTCATCGGAGCTGCAGCCTTTGTCCATGCGTGTGCCCTTCCTGGCTCCGCACAGTTCCGCTTGCACCTCTGCCCTGAAGATATGAAACTCCGAGCCTCTTCGATGCCCTCCGCACCTCCTGATCTCTCTGCAGTGCCCTCCGACTACCATGAGTTCGCTGATGTCTTTAGTAAAGCAAAGGCTACTGAACTCCCTCCGCACCGCAGCTTCGATTTAAATATAGATCTCAAAGAAGGGGCTTCTCCACCTCTAGGCACTGTCTACTCACTCTCTCCGCCCGAGCTTGAGGCGCTCCGCACCTTCATAGATGAGCACCTCAGCTACGGTTTCATTAAACAGTCAACCTCCGCCCATGGTGCTCCTGTCCTCTTCGTTAAGAAGAAGGACGGCTCACTCCGCCTCTGTGTGGATTACCAAGGACTCAATAAAATCACCAAGAAAGACCGCTACCCGCTCCCTCTCATCTCCGACTTGCTCGATTCTCCGAGCTGTGCTAAAATCTATAGTAAAATTGACCTCCGCCATGCCTACCACTTAGTCCGAATCGGTGCTGGTGACGAATGGAAAACTGCCTTTCGCACTCGCTATGGTTCCTATGAATGGTCGGTTATGCCCTTCGGTCTTACTAATGCGCCAGCGGCTTTCCAGCGGTTTGTTAATAGCATCTTCGCTGACATGCTCGATGTCTGCGTTGTTGTTTACCTTGATGACATCCTCATCTACTCCCACAATGAGGAGTTGCACTGCCAACATGTAAAAGAGGTCCTCCGCCGCCTCTGCCAGCATAGCCTCTTTGCTAAGCCAGAAAAGTGTGAGTTCCACAAAGACTCTGTCGAGTACCTCAGCTATGTCCTCTCCCCATCTGGTCTGACCATGTCCGCTGATAAGGTCCAGTCCATTCGTGATTGGCCTGAACCACGCAAGGTTAAAGACATCCAGTCCTTTCTTGGGTTTGCAAACTTCTATCGTCAGTTCATCAGTAACTACTCTGACATAGTTGTTCCGCTCACCCGCCTCACTCGGAAGGGCGCTCCTTGGAGCTTCTCCGAAGAGTGCCGCTCCGCTTTCCTCCGCCTTAAGACCGCTTTCACCTCTGCTCCGATCCTTACTCATTGGGTGCCTGATGCCCCAGTCACGGTTGAGACTGACACATCGGACTATGCCATTGCGGGTATCCTCTCGATTACCTGCTCCGATGGTGAACTCCGCCTGGTTGCCTTTTACTCCCACACACTCACTGCCCCGGAGCTCAACTACGACACTCATGATAAGGAGCTGTTGGTGATTTTTGAGGCCTTCTGCCACTGGCGACATTACTTGGAAGGCTCCGCCACCCCTGCTGACGTGGTGACTGACCATAAAAACTTGGAGTATTTCTCCACCTCTAAGGTCCTAACCCGCCGTCAGGCTCGTTGGTCGGAGTACCTCTCCCAGTTCAACCTAGCCATCCGTTTCCACCCTGGCCGCCTTGGAGCCAAGCCCGACGCACTTACCCGCCACTGGGATGTTTACCCAAAAGAGGGGGATAAGGACTATGTGCAGGTAAACCCTCATAACCTCCGCCCTGTGTTTACCCAGGAACAGTTCGCTTCGTCCCTCCATACTACCCACCTCTTGGCCCCTGTGCTCCGAGCTGCCATGATCTTCGATGTTGAGCAGCTCCATGCCGACATCATCTCCGCACTACCCTCCGACCCCATCTCCGCTCCCCATCTCCCAACTCCGACAGACCTCCGCTGGTCATTAGACCACGAGGGTCTCCTCCACCTCGATGGCCGCATCTTTGTCCCCGACATTGATGGTCTCCGCCTCCAAGTGCTTCGGTTTAAACATGACCATCTGCTTGCGGGTCACTTTGGGCAGAGTCGCACTGTAGAGCTTGTTCGCTGTGAGTACATATGGCCTAACCTCCGCACTGATGTAAAGAACTATGTCAGGTCCTGCACCACTTGTGGTCGCAGCAAGGTCCCTCGTCACTGCCCCTTCGGCCTACTGAAGCAGCTTCCTGTCCCTGAGAAGCCATGGAACTCCATCTCGATGGATTTCATCGAGCATCTCCCCAACTCCGCAGGCTACTCCGCCATCTTGGTTGTTGTAGACCGCCTTTCTAAACAAACCGTGTTCATTCCGACCCATGACTCCATCACCTCCGCTGACCTAGCAAAACTCTTCCTTACCCACGTCTTTTCCAAGCATGGAGTACCTGCTCATGTCACCTCCGACAGGGGTCCAGAGTTCGTGTCGCACTTCTTCCGCTCCCTCGGAAAGGCCTTAGATATGCACCTTCATTTTACATCAGGCTACCACCCAGAAGGCAATGGCCAAACAGAGCGCATGAATCAGACCCTCGAGCAGTATCTCCGCACCTACTGTAACTATCAGCAAGACGATTGGTCGGAGTTACTCCCACTAGCGGAGTTTGCTTGTAATAATGCGCCGAGTGCTACTACTGGAGTCTCTCCCTTTTTCACTAATAAGGGGTACCACCCGAACTTGTCAGTTTACTCTGACCGCGACCTCACCTCTCCGAAGGCCCATAACTATGTTGTGGAGCTTTCCGCCCTGCACGACTTCCTCTGCACTGAGATGGCTGCCGCTCAACTCCACTATCAAGGTCCAGCTGATGCTAGACACATTCCGCCACCAGAGTTCAAAGTCGGTGACCAGGCTTATGTCAAGGCCAGGTACTTCCGCTCCACCCACCCTTCGGCTAAACTTGCGGAGAAGAACTTGGGCCCCTATGCTATCATAGCTAGGCCTGGTATGCACTCCGTCACCCTCCGCTTACCTGATGCAATGTGGGCCATCCACCCTGTCTTTCACGTGTCGCAGTTAGAGCCTGCTACTCCGAATCCCTTCCCTGATTGGCACCAACCTCCGCCTCTGCCTGTTGAGGTGGATGGTGACCTTGAGTACGAGATTTTGGAGATCCTCGACTCAAAGGTGGATCGCCGCCGCCGTCATTGTCAGTTGCTGTATCTAGTCCGCTGGGCAGGCTATGAGAATACTGAAGACGAGACCTCTTGGGTGTTGGCAACAGAGTTGGAACATGCCTCCGAGTTGTTGGCTGCTTATCATGCTCGCTATCCTCATAAACCTGGACCTTACTCACCTCCGTCGTAGCTTTGCTATGGCCTTCAGGGGTTCAGGCCCTAAGGGGGGGATACTGTCATGACCATGACACCAGCATAAGCCCCTAACACCTACTCCGCCCTCTTCCGACATGTTCCCACGCTTCTCCGCCCTGCTCCGACGTGTTCCCGCGCTCCTCTGACCCTCCCGACACATCTCCACACCTCTCTGAGGTCCCCTGTCCATGTTCTGACCAACTCCACTCAACTCCGCCCTAAGGTTGGTCACATGGGCTGTCGGACTTGCGGCCCTGCATTCTAGATAGGGTTCCGCCCTCGTGTTGGTTTTCTCCATTCTTCCGCTCCTTCGGTATTTACCCTCTCTTCCTCGTTGTAGTAGTTTCCTTGTCTCAGTTAAGGTCCCCATCATCCCTACCCTCTATCCCTTGTGTCGGAAGGACTCTAACCCACTATACACTTATTGGTTTACATTCTGTACTGCACCACCCTTGGCCTACATTGTATATAAGGCCACGTAGTACTCCGATGTAATCAGTACGAATATCAAATAAAGTCCCCACCTTCGACTCCCTCTCAGTCCCCTCTGGAGTTTCATCTCCACCTCCTCTGAGTCCGCTCCACCTCTGAAATACGAGGGCTGAGCTCGCGCAAGGGGGCAGTGCACTAGCTGAACCCAACGCCCTCTCATCCGACCTCCGACCTCTGACCTCCAGCTCCAACTCCGACCTCAGCCTCCGAAACTTCCCTTCATACCCCTCCGCTCACTGTTCATCAAATATCTCGCCACCCAGTGGTCGGATTTGCTTCGGACTTTGACCGCTGTACTCCGCAGCCCAACCCGCTCCAACTCCGCCCTAAGAAGGAGCCAGGGGTGTTGTCCGACTTTGACACATTGCAGATGTCCATTCAGGTATCGCACTGGGACCAGGCATGCCACCATCTGGAATGGTAGCGTCGACAGGCACTTCCTCGTGCATGGTCTGCTGGATACGAGTTGAGTCCACTTCCATACTGGCAGGAACATTGTTCCCAGCTATTGGCTTAAACACAGTGGGCAATCATGATAGACCAGCATTTACACCCGAAAACATACCTCCTCATGACAGCTCTGAGGCCTTGGATGGGATGCTTGCTTGCAGTTCTGCTTGTAACATGTGTATTGCACAGTTTGTTTGTGCGCTATAGCTGCTAGCCATATGTCAGTCCCACCACTGGAAGTATGAATGGTATCAATGATACCTCAGGAGAGAGCATCTTCTGCAACCTTCTTGTACAGATGGAATGGCTCGAAAAACAGAGTTCCTGTAGGGCATCGATTAGACTGTGGCATCGAATGCTTTATTCCTGAAACCCGGAGAGGTGAGAAGCCTTATAAGCAATGGTCAAGACAAAGGATGAATGAACAAAGATAGGCATTACGTGCCATTCAGCAACATATTGATGCCTCGAGGCTTAAGGACAGACTCTGTCCTAGTTGCACCCCATTTTCGCATGGCCTTACTGCCACAGCAGGATATGTCGACAGTCACTGTTGTGTACAAATTCGAGTTCATTACCCCTTTCAAATGATGAATGAAATCCGTGGATACAAAGGCACCATGCATACTGCACAATAGGCACGATGAGATATAGAAGATGTCAAGATGGACTGGTCATCCCAAACCACCGTTCTGTGCATCAGCAGTGGGCATACAGTGAGCAGGAATGGCAAAAGCCTAGGGACAGGTTATGAGTGGGAGATATGAAACCATTCAGCTTGGCCAGTCACATCTTTGTGGCAATCCTCGACTATTGAACCACCTACTAGCCATTACTGCGAGTTGGAAAGACTGCGTTAGTGGATCCGGATGACTGATGTCGAGACTCGCCACTACCAAGACCAGCTGTTGGCCATGTGCCCAAGTTCAGCCACTCTTGTTTGAAGATTCTGACTGCAAAGGGTTAATTGATAACTGGTACAGAGTGTTTATTTTTCGGTGTAAAACCAAAAACCTGCAGGGATCCCAGAGTAATGTAGATGGTAAATGCTAGGAATGTGATCTGTTTTTCAGCAGCACTAGAATGCAGCAAATATAGGTGTTACCTTATAATTACCTGGCAGAGCATCGAGTCAAACCCACCTGCATGCATATCCACACACACCATCTTGGATTCTGACAAACATGTCAGACCAAGCAGATGAGGTGGGTGTCACATGATGCATGGTCCCACGGGCTGGGGCCAGCACTGGCCACTGCAGCTTCGACGCATGAGTCATGATTGAGACTATGCAACCCAATGGCCCTCATGCAAGAGAAACTGTACTACAAGTACAGAGAGATCAATGGTGAGGGATAACAATGAGAGAACTCAGGGCAGGATTCCACAGCACTGTGACTCACTAAACATAGGTCTCAGTCATGTTCCTCGCTCCCTCATTCAGCTTCACATTCTTCTTCACTGACACACATACCCAGTGCCAGTCATTTGTGCTCACCCTCTCATTCCAGTGCCCTCAATGAAGGTTTGAGCTTGCACGATGACGAAGATCTTGTCACTTGAACCAGAGCTGTTATGAGCGATCAGTGACTTCAGCTTCGAGCATCCCTCTGAAGGTAAGTTCTCCATCCAAGTCAACACCATGTCCATCATGTGAGAACTGATTCAAATTCAAGCGCAGTTAAACAAGAACAATGTATCCCTTGGGTGGGTTTGGCAATGGATGTCCTCTGCCAAGCAAAGTTGGGTCATGGCAAGACTGCAGTCTTCATGCTTGCGATGCCACAGTAGTTGGAGCCTGTTGACAGAGAAGTATCTGTCATCGTCCTCTGCCATACCAGGCAGTTTGCGAAGTGTGCACCAGATGTCTGCATCCATACTTTCTATGGAGGGACTCTTGTCCAGAACTGCTTTGTGACAAGAATCGATGCCCCCTCATCATTGTGGCCACTCCATATTGGTTGAACGCTCTCGTCAGGGACAAAGTTCTGGACACAAGGAATGTGAAGCACTCCACACTGGACAAGTGTGACAAAATGCTTGAACAACTTGGTCAGTCCCAAGCTACTTCCGATGTCTTTGCTCACCTCCACATAATCTAACTGCCCTCGCGCCTTCTCTGCCCTGCAGACTTGCACCAAGATGTCCGAGAGATATTCCGAGCAACCCCTCACCATAAGCAAGTTATGATGTTCAGCACTGCGCTGTCGAAGAAGATCCGAGTTACTTGCAAGAAATTCATTGTGAATGCAGGTTTTCTTTTGTGTTGATCTTGAATCATTGTTCTTACAGCTGTTTCGACAACTTCTGTCGATGATGAGACCAGGTTGACTTTGAGCAGCTTGCAACAACATCATGTCACACTGGAGGAGAATGGCAAGAACAGGAAGACTGTTGGATATGCTCAAATTTAACCAGGCAGTTATTTATCAGCTTGGTTGAGTTGTTTATTCTCACATGGGATGGAGGTTGTGATCTTCATTAAGTCAGATGCACATGTCATCAGGTCGGACAAGTTGCTGGTGTTGTACAACTTCCTCTCCATCAGTACTGATTCCAGCCTCACATGGGAAGGATGGTAGAAATCAGACAATTGCCAGCAAATATTTCCTCTTATCGTATTGAAGTATCAAGCATCATGCGGCTTTCAAAGCCTCTGAAAAGCGGATACTTGTTGCCACAGATATCTTCGGTCATGGCACTACTGATGCTCATCCGAATGTCAAAACATGGCATCCCTACCTACTCAAGATATCACTGGGGATCAAAAGTACAGTACAACTATTTCACTGCTCTGTTATTTTGTCATTAAGTGATTGACCGCTGCAGGTCGTTCAAGTCTGACATGGAGCGCTATGCCTGTGATCATTTCCCATCTATGAGGGCATCGGGCAGCGATTGCATTATGAAGTCTGCTGTGACATGGATTGACAGTATGTATCTCTGCACAATGCATATGTGCGAATTCTCGGCAGTCACCAAGGATTTACTGCTCATGCATTTTGGTAGCATGTTATCTGCTCACAGCACAGCATCAACCTCCAAGACTTGACCTGTAGAAGAGCCATGACAGTGATATCTACTACAGGATGTCGCTGTGGTCATTCCTAGCTTGTACTAATTACCGATACCCCAATTGAGAGACATTCTGACTTTACTTTCATACATTTGATGTACATTCCCCTTCTGCTACTTCCTACCACATGCATCCTGGATTGCATCATCTCTCTCATAGCTCGCCTCGTCAGTGACAATGAGCTTGGACATTTATCCACAGCCTCAAAGGTCACTTCTGGAACAGCTTTTGTAGTCGCCATTGAATCTGCTTTCTTCCTTGTCATATACATTCCAGTCTTAGTAGCTCCTGCAGCGGGGGTTAACCCTCAATGGTGTTGGCGCTTGCCCAGTACGACCCTGTTGGGGAGGGGGTACACTGGCTGCTTATAGGTGACAGCGATTGCCATTATTGGACATTTTGTGGTTGTAAGTTGTCATTTTGTTGTCTGACCACCCCCATGCCACCCTTTTCTTAATTTGTCTTAGATTTTCCCCTGGAGCGAGCTCTGGCTATCTGGCAGCCAGTATGGTGGGCAAGACTCAGCAACTTCGACTATGCACCTGCAAAATTGTAGGCTGTGGGTCAAAACAGCATTGGTCCCCCTCTTGCTTGGAGTCTACTCCTGGCCAATGGATCTCCAAAGCAATGTGTGCTCACCATTGCAAGATTGGCCAATTAGCCTGTTGCCTTGAAAGCTCCCCCAACGAATCCAAAGTCGTTAGTGAACCAACAACTTATATAGGCATTCACGGTGCTCCCAATGGCATCCGCATTCCGGATCAGGAGGATCCACCCACTCCCCTCACCAACACTGATAACTGTGGCAGCGATGCTGCTGCAATGCTGCATGTAAAAGAAGAGACCAAAGCCATGGAAGAAACGTTGCATAATCTCATGCACTTATGTCGTGCAGTCACTCAGAGGGTTATGTCTTTTCCTTCTGACCTGAATTTGGTCTTTTCTCAGGATCGCCTTGCCAAGGGTTCTACTTATGACCTCTTTTGTTCTATCACAAGTGCACCTAATATGGGACACAGACATCTCTGCAGAGATGCACCTGAAAATGCAGCTATTATGGCTCATGAAAGTGCACTTTTCGATATCTTCCTAAGTTTAAAATGTCTCAATAACCACCCATCACTAGAAGTCTCCAGGCCGCAGCTACTGGCTCTCATGGAGAATGAGATACATAGGATTGATTCCATATGGCAGGCTGCTTGGAATCATTCAGCAGATGGGAAAGATGATCCAGACATTGGAAAAAGCAGAAGGGCATCTTGTCATAACCATGTGTTCACTCTAGGTCTTGACTCACTCCACACCCTCTTCCACTGGTCATTCACTCACTCCGCACCAACTCTGCCCACCTTCTATTGTCTACGAACCATCTCTGCTCCAATTGCTGTCAGACTTGTGTTGTCCTCTTACTGGACCAAGCAGACCACTCTTTGAGTAGTCATGTGACTGTCTTCGGACTTCTCCCTGACAGCGCGCAGTCAGGTACTCCACAGTGTGCGCACCGCATGGTCCAGCATCTGGACTGTTTCCTTTTCTGGATGTTCTATGTTACCTGCTTGTATGTCCTCCATCTACCCTTCATTCATCGTCTAGGAGGTTTTTTACTTGAAAATTTCTGGGTCTCCATATGTCAGTTCTGATTCCGGTTACTGTACCTCTGTGGTAGTATAAAAGCATGTATCATACTCCGCCGTTCCTCAGTACAAATATCAACTTAGTTCCTACTCCCTCTGTCTCTGACCTCTGTCTGTCAGAGTTATCTCCAACTCTCCATCTGTACTCTCCCTCTGAAATACGAGGGCTGAGATCGTGCAAGGGGGTAGCGCACGAGCTAAACCTGACACCCTCACTCCGCTCCACCTTTACTTTGGCGGTCTTTGTTCCTACCAACACTCTGCTAGTTGGAGTTCTGTTCTTTCGTGTTGGACTTGCTTCTGGACCCCTCCCCAGACCTTGTTAAGCGTCGGAGTTGGTCGGAGTAGGCCCGGACTTGACAGTATATTCGTACTCACACTTGTACAATCTCGCTTTCTGTCTTCTGAAAAACTTACACCATTATGAGAACTCAAGCTCAATCCCAGAGAGAGGTCGCTGAGAACCTCGCTGTAGCGCTAGCTAATCCATGTCGACTCCCTTCCGTCGTTGAACAATTTCAGTCATTCTCTGCTCGATGCCACACTTGTGCTGAAGGCAAAAGCGCTTCGCAGGCTGGTCGCTCCGACCTCCACCCAACAACTTTCCATACTCTGTCTCCTCGTAACTGAGATGATGGACCCGACCCCGACCCTGATTATCCTGATGGTGATCCCGATGGCAGGGGCAGTGGTGATGGGGATGTCCCTGAAAACCCAGCTGAGCCACCAGAGGATCCCCTCGTAGCTCTTGCTAGAGCTGTCCATGCACTTGCGTGGTCTAGTTCGCACACTGGGGACTCCGCTCCAAAAACCAAAGTCTGCGAGCCTGACACCTTTGATGGCTCTGACCCAAAGAAACTCCACGAGTTCCTCATGCAGTGCGAGTTGAACTTCCAAGACCGCCCCCATGCATTCCGCTCTGACAGAGCAAAGGTTACCTTCGCTCAGTCTTACCTTAAGGGTATGGCCCTGGCTTGGTTCAAGCCAGATCTGCTGAACCCCAATGGCTATGACCGCCCACTCTGGAGGGACGACTACCACGAGTTCTTACAAGAGCTCACAACCAATTTTGGTCCGCATGACACTATAGCCAATGCCATCCAACAACTTGAGAACCTCACTATGAAAGACAGTTCTCGAATTACCAAATATGTCGTGGAGTTCAATCGCTGGGCTTCGCAGGTCAAAGACTATGGTGTCAGTGCACTCCGCCACCGCTTCTATAGCGGACTTCCAGACCACATCAAGGATGAGATCACTCATGTCGGAAAACCATCTACCCTCACACAACTCCACAAACTCACCCAGACCATTGATGTGCGCTACTGGGAGCATAAAGCAGAGATCTCGCACACCACCAAGTCTGCCACTGACAAGTCACAGTCCTCCAACTCCAACAATAAGTCTAAGTCATCGTCCTCTGCCTCCGCTCTGAAGTCCAATGCAAAGGGCAAAGGCAAGCAGAAAGATCCGCCAAAGTCCGACATTGCCCACCTATTGGGTAAGGATGGAAAACTCACCTCTGCTGAACGCCAGTGCAGGATGAAAAACAACCTCTGCCTCTTCTGTGGCGAGGCTGGCCACTCTGCTAAGGACTGTCCCAAGTCTACCTCCCGCACAGCCAAAGCCCATGCAGCCACAGCTGAAACTCCGCCTCCTCTGCCTGCAGAGAAGGCAGAGCCAAAAAATTAGTCTGCTCCTCCAGGGAGCTCACACAGCCTGCAGGAAGTGTTGACACCAACTGTGCGCAACCGGACATCTGACTCAATGTGTCCGCTCTTTCTAGTCCCAATTCCTTACTTCCATCTGTAACTCTTCTGGATTATTCTGTTGATACTGTTTCTGCATTGATCAATTCTGGTTCTTCTCATTGTTTTGTAGACGTGTCTATAATCAAAAAATATGCCATTTCTGTTTCCTCTGTTTCTCCACCAATTCTGCTCTGCTTGTTTGATGGTAGTACAAATGCTGTCATTTCCCAAGAAGTAGATCTTTCCCTCCACTTTCCTTCTGGTGATGTCAATTCCGTTTCGTTTTATGTTACTCTGTTGGATTCTTATTGTTCACTGGTATTAGGACACAACTGGCTCACCCACTTCAATCTGTCGATTGACTGGGTACTGGGCAGTATATCATTCAAACCACCACTACAGGGAATGCTGATGCCCCAGGCGCCTCCATCACCCTCCACTGTGGTCTCTGCTCCAGACCCGACACCCTCCACTCCATCTGCAGCTCCGACTGCACCTCCGACTGACTCGCCACGCTCGTCTCACTCATCAATGCTGCTGCATATGTCAGAGCCTGTGCTCTCCCTGGCTCTAGACAGTTCTGCTTACAGCTCTCTGCTGGTGATGTGAAGCTTTGTGCATCCTCTGCGTCTTCTCTGCCTCCTGACCTCTCCTCGGTTCCTCCTGAGTATCACAAGTTTGCCGATGTCTTTAGTAAAGACAAGGCCACAGAACTTCCACCACACTGCTCGTTCGATCTCAAGATCAACCTCGAGGAAGGAGCCTCTCCGCCCATCGGCACAATCTACTCTCTTTCTCTGCCAGAGCTTGAAGCTCTCCACACCTTCATTGATGAGCATCTTGGCTATGGCTTCATCAAGCAGTCCACCTCCGCTTACGGTGCCCCAGTCCTCTTCATAAAGAGGAAGGATGGTTCACTCTGCCTCTGTGGAGACTATTGAGGACTCAATAAAATCACAAAAAAAGATTGCTATCCGCTGCCGCTCATCTCTGACCTACTCAACTCCCCAAGCCATGCTAAAGTCTATACCAAGATTGACCTCTGCCATGCCTATCATCTAGTCCACATAGCAGACAGAGATGAATGGAAAACAGCTTTCTGCACTCGTTATGGTTCTTACGAGTGGCAGGTAATGCCATTTGGTCTGACTAATGCACCTGTGGCTTTCCAGTGATTCGTTAATAGCATCTTTGTGGACATGCTCAATGTCTGCATTGTGGTATACCTCGATGACATCCTAATCTATTCGCAGGACATGGAGTCGCATCATGAACACGTAAAAGAGGTACTCTGCTGCCTTCGAGAGCATGGTCTTTATGCCAAGCCAGAGAAGTGCGAGTTCCACTCCAACTCCATTGAGTACCTCGGCTACATTCTCTCTCCCTCTGGTCTCACCATGTCCACTGAAAAGGTTCAGGCAGTCTGTGACTGGCCTGAGCTGTGGAAGGTGTGAGACATCCAGTCTTTCCTTGGTTTTGCAAATTTCTACAGACAATTCATTAATAACTACTCCGACATCATTGTCCCACTCACTCACCTCACGCGAAAGGGTGCTCCTTGGAACTTTTCTGAGGAGTGCCACTCCACTTTCCTCCGCCTGAAGGATGCCTTCAGCTCTGCTCCTGTTCTCACTCATTGGGTCCCTGATGCTCCGCTTACAGTGGAAACTGACACCTCTGACTATGCCATCACTGGTATTTTGTCGCTCACCTGTTCCGATGGTGAACTCTGCCCAGTCACTTTCTACTCCTGCACCATGACCGCGCCAGAACTCAACTATGATACCCATGACAAGGAGCTGTTGGCTATCTTTGAGGCTTTCTGCCATTGGCGGCACTACCTAGAAGGCTCCACCCTACCTGTCAACATGGTGACAGACCACAAAAACCTTGAGTACTTCTCCACTTCTAAGGTTCTCACCCATTGACAGGCCCACTGGTTGGAGTATCTTTCCCAGTTCAATCTCTCTATCCGCTTCTGACCTGGCTGCTTGGGTGCCAAGCCTGACACACTTATGCACCGTTGGGACATCTACCCAAAAGGGGGGGATAGGGACTACGTGCAGGTAAATCCTCACAACCTCTGCCCTATGTTTACACAGGAACACCTTGTGTCGTCCCTCCGTACCACTACCCTCATGGCACCTGTGCTCCACGCCACCATGGTCTTTGATGTTGAGTGCTTGCACTCTGACATCATCTCCACCCTACCATCCGACCCTGTCTCCACAAACCACCTCCCAACTCCAACTAAGCCTCAGTGGTCCCTGGACTCTGACAGTCTACTCCACCTTGACAGTCACATCTTTGTCCCTGACATTGATGATCTCTGCCTCTGAGTGCTTCGTTTCAAGCATGACCACCCTCTAGCAGGCCATTTCAGGCAGAACCGTACACTAGAACTCGTCCGCAGAGACTACATGTGGCCCAACCTCCACTCTGACATGAAAGAATATGTCAGGTCCTGCACTGCCTGTGGATGGAGCAAAACTCTGCACCACTGCCCCTATGGTCTACTGAAGCAACTCCCTGTCCCAGAGAGACCTTGGAACTCCATCTCCATGGACTTCATCGAACACCTCCCCAACTCCGATGGTTACTCCTCCATCCTGGTGGTAGTGGACCGCCTCTCTAAGCAAGTGGTGTTCATTCCCACCCATGACTCCATCACCTCTGCTGAACTCGCTAAGCTCTTCCTTACCCATGTCTTCTCCAAGCACGGGGTACCTGCTAATGTCACCTCCGACAGAGGTCCCAAGTTTGTCTCTCACTTCTTCCGCTCCCTAGGAAAGGCCCTTGGTATGTGCCTTCACTTTACTTTGGGTTACCACCCAGAAGGCAATGGCCAGACCAAGTGGATGAACCAGACCCTCAAGCAGTACCTCTGTGTCTACTGTAATTACCAACAAGACAACTGGGCTGAGCTTTTACCCCTAGCAGAGTTTGCTTTTAACAACGCACCAAGTGCGACTACCAGAGTTTCTCCCTTCTTCGCTAACAAGGGATACCATCCAAACCTGTCTGTGGTTCCCAACCAAGACTTCACCTCTCCGCAGGCTCACAACTACATCGTCGAGCTCTCCACCCTTCATGACTTCGTCCACTCCGAAATGTCTGCCACTCAACAGCGCTACCAGGGTCCAGCAGATGCTAAACGCATATCGCTGCCTGAGTTCAAGGTCAGAGAACAGGCCTACATCAAAGCCAAGTACTTCCGCTCCACTCATCCTTTGGAAAAACTCTCCGAAAAGTACTTAGGTCCATTCACCATCTTGGCCAGGCCAGGTACGCATTCTGTCACCCTTAAGCTCCCTGACTCCATGTGCTTGGTACATCCGGTCTTCCATGTCTCACAACTGGAAGCCGCAGTGGCTAACCCTTTCCCAAACCAACAACAACCTCCGCCTCCACCAGTGGATGTCAATGGTGACCTTGAGTATGAGGTATCAGAGATACTCGACTCTAAGGTGGACCGCCATTGCCACCATTGTCAACTCTTGTACCTAGTCTGCTGGGCTGGTTATGAGAACACTGACGAAGAAACCTCTTGGTTGCTTGCAACTGAGCTGGGTCACACTTCCAACATAGTATCCGCTTTCCATGAACGCTATCCACACAAGCCTGGCCCATACCAACCTCCGCCATAGTACTCTGCCTACATAACCTTCCTCCATGGGCCAACTCCGCCCCTTACTGCACTACCTTAAGTACTTTAGAATTTTTCCCTGCTTATCCATTTCACTTCTCAGAGTTGCAAACAAGGTCACAAGTCTATTTCGTAGTAGTACAAAAATATATAAATCTAAAGACAAAAAAAAAAAAAAAATGAAAAGAAAAAAACAAAATGAAACTACTCTACTCTACTCTTCCATTGCTTGTTCTCCACCACCTCCTGTTCTCCTCCGCCTTCCTTCTCTCCTCCAACTTCTTCCTTGTTATCCCCCTCTGCTCCTTCGTCCGCTTCCTCATCCTTGTCTTCCACTGCCTCCGACTGAGGCCTCTTCCACCCTCCTCCTGCGCGCTTGAGCTCGGCCATCTTGGCCTCATGCGCATCCTGCCTCCTCCTCATCCCAGCCCACTCCACCCATGTGCGGTACGTTCCCCACTTGTCAGCTGTCCTCTCCGCCACCTCCGTCATCCTCTCCGCTGCTGCCACCATTCTCTCGAAGGCTAGCGCTGCCCTCTCATGCGCCTCTGCATACCTCTCTGCAGCCTGTAGTTGCCACTCCTGCTCCCACTCCACCCACCGCATGTGTACCCCCACCCCTGAGGGTCCCTCATGCGGTGTCTGTGGCTCCTCCTCATCTTCTCTGCCTATCTCCCGCTCGTCATCCACTTCCTCTGTCTCTGTCACTTTCACCTTTCCCTTCCCTTGTGTCCTCTTCTTCTTCTCTCCTTGGGAGCTCCCTGTCCCTGCTCTCTTCCACGAGGGGCCTGCCACCACCTCTTCCCGCATCCA
Organism: Pisolithus tinctorius; assembly: GCA_024663395.1. NCBI lineage: Eukaryota > Fungi > Basidiomycota > Agaricomycetes > Boletales > Pisolithaceae > Pisolithus > Pisolithus tinctorius. Next base: position 604,988 of record JANFAH010000027.1, on the reverse strand, counting down.
ACTGTAAGTCTTCTTCTTGTTGTGGCAGGGCACACAGGCCCTGGTCTTGCCCTGCCCTGGCTCACACTGCTCCACTGTCAGACTCACTACACAGCAAGTGCAGGGGGCTCTCCTGGTTGTGATGACCACCACAGAGGCCCCAGGGACCTTCTGGGTGGTGTTGACATTGTACACCGCGCTGGTTAGCCTGAAGAAGAATGGGATCAAAAAAAAATAGGTCAGCTCTGCCTGACTCACAGTGGTCTGCTACTCACCTCTGTGTGGCCTCATCCCACCTGGCCTGGGCCCTCTCCTGAGAGGCTCTCTGCCTCTGTCACTCTGCCTCCTCCTCTGCTGCCTTCTTCCTTTGAGCCTCTTCCTCCACTCCGCCTCCAACCTCTCCTCCTCCGCCTTTCACCTCTTGGCCTCCTCGCGCTTGGCCTTGCGCTCCACCTCATGCTCCCTCTCCCTATGCTCATTCTCTTCTTGTCGGTGAGCCTTCTCCACAGTTTTCTCCTGCTCGGTGTCGGTGGAATCGTCGGTGAGGATGACCAGTTTGTCATCCACAACTTGGGAGTAGTTGTGGACATGTCCAGGGGTTGGCTGGGGGGTTTTGCTTTTGCACTGGGAAGACATGATGATGGGGGGAAAGGATGAAGGTTCAGTACCCTAACACGTGTTTTTTTAAGTGGTACTTCGAACTCCGATGGAGCTCTGCCATGGCTAAAGCCATTATCCTTGAGGCATCAAAGTAATTTCAAATGATCAGCTCGTGTTAATCTCGTCCCATACATGTGGCCTTCAGGGGTTCAGGCCCTAAGGGGGGGGCACTGTCATAACCGTGCATTCACTCTAGGTCTTTACTCACTCCGCACCCTCTTCCGCCGGTCATTCGCTCACTCCACACCAACTCCACCCACCTTCTATCATCTACGAACCATCTCCACTCTGACTGCTGTCAGACTTGTGTTGTCCTCTTACCAGACTGAGCGGACCGCTCTTTGAGTAGTCATGTGACTGTCTTTGGACTTCTCCCTGAGAGCATGCAGTCAGGTACTCCGCAGTGCGTGCACTGCATGGTCTGGCATCTGGACTGTTTCCTTTTCTGGATGTTCTATGTTACCCGCTTGTATGTCCTCCGTCTACCCTTCATTTGTCATCTAGGAGGTTTTTTACTTGAAAATTTCTGGGTCTCCATATGTCAGTTCCAATTCCGGTTACTGTACCTCTGTGGTAGTATAAAAGCATGTATCATACTCCGCTGTTCCTCAGTACAAATATCAACTTAGTTGCTACTCCCTCTGTCTCTGACCTCTGTCTGTTGGAGTTATCTCCAACTCTCCATCTGTACTCTCCCTCTGAAATATGAGGGCTGAGATCATGCAAGGGGGTAGCGCACGAGCTAAACCCGATGCCCTCACTCTGCTCTGCCTTTACTTCGGCGGTCTTTGTTCCTACCAACACTCCGCTAGTTGGAGTTCTGTTCTTTCGTGTTGGACTTGCTTCTGGACCCCTCCCCAGACCTTGTTAAGCATCGGAGTTGGTCAGAGTAGGCCTGGACTTGACACATCTGGCATCTCTGTCAATACAGGTATGTGGCAGGTGTTGATACTCCTTTTTATGCCATTGGCTAACATTGTCTGAAGATTCATATTTTCGCAGCAAGGAATGTTCCCACCTGGTATCTGTTGCAAGCAATTTCTTGATTCTCTATCTGAATCTTCTTTGTGGCATATCCCAAGTGCAAAGCAGGTTTGTCTCAGACAGCCTTTGGCTTATCCTGTGCTATGTTGAATCCCCCCCAGAGGAGAAGCCTTTCCTCATGCACTTTCCAAGGGACTATTGCACAATTCTGAGTCATTTCAATCTTGATCCTCAATTATGACTCTTCATATGCTGCCCACTGTGTTGCACTCTTTATGATGATAATGATGACTGCCCAGATTCCTGCACATTCCAGGACTTGCCTTCAAGCTGTCCCTGTTCTGTGTGTTTGAAGCGAACTAGGGTAATTTGTGGCATACCCATGACTCACCTGGTGTGCAAATTTGCCTACCAGGAGCTGAAGGGGTGGTTAGCAAGACTATTGTCATACCCTGATGCAGAGCTCATGCTGGAGGCACCACTGTCCACAACATCCCTGAATTCCATGAATGATGGCCCATGGACTGACATCTTTGACAGTACCTTCATCCAGGATCTGAAAGCCTATGACAGGAAGCCATTCTTACATAAGAATGGTGATGACCTCTGCCTCGTTTTTTCACTAGCTGTTGATGGCTTCAACCCATTTGGCATGAAGATTGCCAAAGGAACTTCCTCTGTCACTGGCATCTACATGGCATGTCTGAATTTGCCCCCTGACATATGTTATGACATGGACAAGATGTATTTAGTTGGAGTGATCCCTGGGCCAAAGAAGCCTTCCCTTGAACAGATCAACAACTTCTTAAGGGTCCTCATTGATGAACTTCTCAAGTTCTGGGAGCCAGGTGTCTTCTTTTCTTGAATGGCTCAACATAGACATGGAAGGCTCGTCTCACTTGCAATGGTCCCTCTAGTATGTGATGTCCTCAGTGCACACCAAGTTGGTGGATTCCTAAGCCATGCTGCTACATTGTTTTGTTCTTTCTGCCTTCTACCCACTGACATGATTGAGAACCTTGATATGTCTTCCTGGCCCATATGAACCTCACAGGACCATAGAGCACATGCGGATCAGTGGCATCTGGCGAAGACAAGCGATGAATGGGATTTCATAGCCAAGACATACGGTGTGCAATTCTCTGAGCTACTGAGATTACCTTACTGGAATCCGATTTGGTTCATGGTATTGGACTCAATGCATGCATTCTTCCTTCATGCTCTTCCACAGCACATCTGGTACATATGGAGGACAAGCCCTACAGCTCCAACTGGCAATGGCAGTAACTCTCCCACTGCGAAACCACCTCCAAAATCATCCTTTACTGAGCTCTGCAAAGGCCTTAATGTTTTACTTAAAGAAAATTCAAGCAATCAATCTGCAGAAACTGTCTCTTGAAGTTGCACCTGACCAATGCTGTGGCATCTGTGCCATGAGTTCAGCCTAAGGAGGGCTGGAACTTCAGTCATGCTGGCTCGAGTGTTGCTAGAATGGGTAAGTTGATGTTTTGCTATTTGTCCTCCTCAGTGGTTGGAATGCATTACTAGCTCCAGGAGGATGACAACTGGGGCAGCGCACTTTTGCTCTTAGGTACCCTTCTACATGTAAGTCAATTACAGTACTTGAGACAGCAGTGGGTGCTCATTTTGGGTTGCATTACATGCCAGCAGGCAGATGTTGGTGGTGCTGGGAGTACAAACCCTCGTGCAGATGGGGGTAAACAACCATGCCAGATGCAGGCTGAAGCCCCTACAGTGGGCAAGCTAGAATGTGCACAGACAAGGCTCTGAACGGCAAAAACAACTAAGGTCTTGGCCAACAATATCTGGGTGCTGACACTCATAGCTCTTTGCCACAAGTTGGGGATTTCTATTGATGATCCCAAATGGCCGGGGAAGGTTCTTGTGAAGATGGGCCTTGTTGCACTTCTTGGGAAATGGGTAAAGGTCTCTTGCCCTTCCTCGAGCATCACTGATTGTACTTCAATAGCATGTTGAGCATGGGCTTGCAGACATGGAAGGCAATTTAATAGAACATTGTGCAGAGCCTACTGCAGTTGACCCCCATGAGACACCCATGGTACTTGGCCATGCGGTACTCAAGGAAGTGTGGAAAGACCAGGAATGCCTAGTCCTTCCGTCCTTCATTTTTCCAGCACCTGCTGCCCTTGGAATTGAGAAAAGAAAGCTCTCTGCAGACCAGTGGCGGTCAGTCAGTATGATCCACCTTGTTATCACCTTGATCCAGATCTGGGGCCACTCGGAAGGTAGACAGTGCAAGATGCTTAACAACTACATGCACCTCGTCACAGCAATTTATATAGCTAACCTCCGTTCCACTTCATGGGAGCTGGTGAGTCACTATACTGAACACTTCAAATGCTACCTATCAGGGGTCTTGGATTTGTATAAAGAGGCGAAGTTGCAGCCAGTCCATCATGCATGCCTCCATTTTGAGCGGTTGTTGGTTGGGTTGGGACCTGTTCATTTGTGGAGAGCTTGGGCTTTTGAGCATTTCAATTACAGACTCCAAAGGACCAAAACAAATATGTGTTTTGGTGTGTACCCACTCGAGTTCATGTTGACAGGCATTTAACCACGTTCAATTATATAGGTGAACTTGAGCTGACATTTGTGAATGATGCATGTCAAGCAGCCAACCTTCAAATGCTGCTAAACAGCTCATGTATTCCCCTGTCCATGAAGGAACTTTGGCCGACATTCCAACAAGCGTTCAAGTCTAACATGTGAGGCACACATCTCAGTGGCGCATATGCGCCTGAAATAAAGGTTATCCTTGCAAATCCAATGTCTCGAGGGCGCCGAAAAGCTGTATGCGAGGCATACTTGCCTTTAGCAATGGATTACATGCATGCCCAGTCACTGGAAGGCAAGTAATTAATTTTATTACCATGACCCAAAACCTCATACTAGCTATAGTGATTTGCTGGTGTAAAGCATTACATTTAGGGGGAATGATCTTTCAACCAGCTGTCAAGTTGCAATGCAACTCACATGCAATGGTTCAACACCCTGGGCCAAACTGCAATACCCAATTCCCTGCTCAGATACTTGGACTATTTACCTTGACCACGACAGAAGACATCTTCGCCATTATTGCTCGCTACGTCTCTCTCAACGATGCAGATGCCAAGCATGACCCTTACCCTCAGTTCAGTGTGGTTGCTGGTCAACTGTATTATGATGCAGTTGAATTCCCATTTGTCATTCATGCATCCAATTTTATAGTGCTATTTGCCAAGACCCCATTCCAACTTGGCTACATATCAAAACCTGTCATCCATGTCCTACCCCTCTACAAGGTATGTTTCTCTTTCACTTAATGACTGACCAAAGATGAATAG